>PVJO010001555.1:0-103675 GCA_004026905.1 Hystrix cristata
AAAATATGGAAAATGATGAATGAACCTGCTGTAAATAGGGAGGGAGGGAGCAGAGGGGATGGGTGGGGGAGGGGGGAGAACCAAGATACATCATGTATAGGTACAGAATAAATGTAATGAATGTGACCATTGTATGTAGAATGTACCAATACATGTTCTTGGTTTAAAATAAAAATTAAAAAAAATTAATGTATGGCACTGCTCATTCAATTTGCCTTATTGAAGCATACTGAATGGCACTGCTCATTCGGTCCGCTTCACTGAAAACAAAGGCCAGGTGCGGTGGCACACATCTGAGGTCTCAGTACTTGACAAGCTGGGCCAGAAGGATCTTCCTGAGTTTGAGGCCAGCCTGAGCTGCACAGTGAGTTCAAGACCAGCTTGAACCACCTAGTGAGACCTTGTCTCAAAAATAAATCAAACAAAAGCACGACTTTGATTTCTTTTTTCTTTTTTTTTTTTTTTTTTGATGTCCGTGTACCAGCAGCAGGGGCTGGCCCATAGACCACAATGTAAATGGCACCCTTGGTGTTGTGCATGGTCACAGCCTGCTGTGCACCCAGCTGTGCAAGGAAAAGCAGAGTGGAACAAGCAGAATTCATAGGAGGTCAGGCTGAATACCAGGCAAAGACACAGGTACTAGAAATAGGGCTGGGGCCAAGGGAAGAGGCCCTAGTTCTAGAATCGGGACCCAAGGTCAGGGTGGGGTCAACCCCAAGCTTGAACTGCTTCTGAATGACTGGCCTGGGCTTCTTAAATTCCCCTGGGAAGAGTGGATTAGGAGGCTGGAGTGTGGCCCGGTGACCCACCTGTGAGGGCCTCTCAGCAAGGCTGGAGCTAAGAAATTACTAGAGAGGTTGATTCACCCTAGCAAAGTGGAGCCGTGTTTATTTAGGTAAAGATGTTCTCATTAGAAGGTTGAGCTGCAATATTCCGTGGGAGCCAGCTCCCTGGACAGAGGGAAGGTGGCTTTACCACGGTGGCCCAGCCCCCTGGGGCAGTGGTCCTGTGGTGAGGGAGAAGAGGGACGTTCACATCAGAGACAGAGCCTCAGTGGCCCTGGATGACCTCTCCCAAAGATGTGCAGGTCAAGCGCTCTGCTTGGTCTCAGAACAACAAAAGATGACATTTCACTGTGTCCTCAGCCTCCCCTGCCACTGCCCACTCCCCCTGCCAGATTGGAATAAGTGAAATCAATAGGAAGAGGGCACAGCCAGAGACACAACGCTAACCGGGCTTGCGAAGCTAATGATAGTTCCCCTGTTTCTCTCCCAGGGCTAATCAACCACATCTATGAAAGCCACCCAGGGGAGATCTTCTCATCTGGGTGTGTGTGAAAGGGAATACTGACTCAGAAAAAGCAAATAAATCTAACGGGCTTGAGCATCTATGCAACCACCACCCAGTCAAGAAATAGAAAGTTTCCGGAATGTCAGTCGAGTGGTTGACTCCCTGGCCTCTGTCCGACATCCCAAGACCACATCTGAGATTCTGACTGAAGAGAAACATCCCACAAAGATATTCAAGAACTTGAGGCATCGACGCCTGTATTTGGGGGCTCTCAACCCTAGTGGGATTAAGGTAATTGTCAGGGAATTAAATATTAAGCTGCAGAGGAAGGGAGTTCTTCAAGTAGGGTGTCTAGAGGGAGGCTCAGTGCTGTACATTTTTAACAAGCACCCTGGAGATTCAATGGCAGGTGGTTCTCACAGACACTGCGCTTTAGAGAGAACCCAGACACTTGGTCCAGGAAGCACTGCAGGATCCTGTTAGGTCCTTGCTACTCCAGGTGTGGTCCTGGGTCAGCAGTCACAGCGCCACTGGAATATGGACTCCTGGGCCCCACTCCACAGCTCCCGCATCAGATGCGTTTAAGTACAATCTGGGTCATATGCATAGACACTGCGGTTGCAGGTGGTAGAGTTCTCAGTGAGGACAGTGCTACTCCTCTGTGCATTCAGGAAATTTGTTTGGCAGGTGGTTTTGTGTCAAAATGACCAGTACATTAAAGAATTATCTTGTGTTACACTTGACTTCCAAATGTCTTGGTGGACATTTAAATATGCACATATCCTATGTGCATTTATGTGAGCCTATCTGATTCTTGTTTTACAAACAAACACACTTCTTTTGCACAATTTTAATATACACTGAAATTTCCAGAATGCGACTACCATATAAACTGAAGGATTGTTCAATATTCATGGTTGGTTCTCCTTATCTTCAGGATCCATACTCCTGGATTCAACCAACCTCAGATAAAAAATATTCAGAAAAATAGTTGTGTCTGTACTAAGCATGCAGACTTTTTTGTCATTATATGCCAAGCAATACAGGATAACAACCATTTACATAGTATTTTGTTTGAGATATAATAAGTAATCTAGAGGTGATTTTAAGCATATGGAAGAAAACAGGCATGGTAGTGGCACACCGGCAATCCCAACACTCTAGAAGGCTGAGGCAGGAAGACTGCAAGTTTGAGCCCAGCCTGGGTTACTTAATGACTTAGCAAGACTGTATCAAAAAATAATTTTAAAAAAGGGATGGGGATATAGCTTAGTGTGAAGACAAACATGTGTACACTACACACACACACACACACACACACAAAGTATATGGGAGGATGTGTGTAGGTTATATGCAAATACTATTTAATTGTATACGAGGGACATGGACACAATTTAAGAATAACCAAGATTGGGTTGGAGATTTAGCTCATTGGTAGAGCACTTGCCTAGCAAGTACAAGGCCCTGAGTTTGATCCCCAGCACTCCCTCTCAAAAAAAAAAAAAAATAACCAAGAGCTGTTCACTATCCTGAGTGAATCTCATTGTGGACAGTAATGCAGTGGTGTGTGCTACAGCATACCTGTCACTCTCCTAGAGGAACCAGCACCTGACTACTTCATTAAAACACAGTATTTATGTACTAAGATACTTGAGTGTGGTGGTGCATACCTTTAATCAACTCAGGAGGCTGAGGCAGGAGATTGCAAGTCCAAGGCCAGCTTGGGCAACTTAGTGAGACCCTGTCTCAGCAAATTTAAAAATTAAAAAGGACTGGGGAAGTAACTCCGTGGTGGAACACTTGTCTAGTATGTGCAAGGCCCTGGGTTTGATCCCACTACTGCACTAACAAAGAAAGAAAGAAAACAATCATATTAATTTACTACAAAATGTTTTCTACTATTTCTTCTTTGTATTCAGTGCAGTATGCTGTCTTTTTAAAATTACACCTACAGATGGTTTATTTAATCCATAAAATTTTACTTCAGCATGGTAGAGGAATATTTTCCATTACTGCATCATAACAAAATTTTTGACATAAAGAGGTTGTTAGGCACCAGAGGTGTTGAGAACTATTCTGACTGAGTGGCATCATTTTCCAAAGAAAGGGCTTGAAACTCAGGGGAGGTGGTGCGGTCAAGGTCACAGCGGCCACTACCATCGGTGGAACTGGACACCCAAGACATCTTTGAGCAGGACTTGGGCTCCTGCCCCCCACTCTGCCGGCCCACCTGCCCAGGTCTCTGGAGAGCTCCTTGTCGCCGCAGAAAGTCTTCTTGGCCCCTGCTCTTGCCAAGGCCCCAGCAGCGATTTGTAACATCACAAGGCCTTACAAATGGGCACAAAATCTTTGCTGGACTCAGTTATTATTTTAATTCAGGATCTTTTCCTTAGAGATGAAGGAGTTATAAAACAAATGGAACCCTTGTTCGTGGTTCTCTTGGACACAAATTGCTGCCCGCCCTTGTGTTTTCAGGGTTGGATCCAAGGGCCTTCAAGGAAAATGGCAAGAAGAATGGATGGCAGTGGATTTTGAGGTACCAGCACCCTCAATGGCACCCTGTAGGGCCGTCGGTTGGGTGGTATTTAATTCACAGACACAGAGTACCCCCGCAAACTGTATAAGCACTTGTGTTGCTCAAATGTTGTTGGTTCTGCCACTTGTTTTATCCTATGTATGAGAATTGGGTGACCCTTTTGCTTCTGATATCCTAAATTTCAGGGAAGGGCCACACAGTCATGAGGGGAGGGCCATTTCTCTGGAGGTGGGAAGAGTGGGTGTCATGTTTTTAGTGGGGCTGAAGAATGGTGCCCCCATTTCACAAAGAGTGGAGAGAAGAAGAGAGAAGTCTGAAAAGCCAGAAGCACGAAGGGGCTTGGAGAATTAGAAGAGAAAGGGGACCAGTGTGGAGGAGAGAGATGGTATTGTGAATACTTTATATGTGTGGATGGACCCAGCCCCACCCCTTAACTTGTAAATAGCAAAACAGTGTTGGAAAGTAGTCCATCTCCAAATTCATGACAAGGGCGCCTCACCAAGGAAGGGATCTCCTGGAGCCTCCCGCCTTTCCAAGTCTTCTTTCCTTAGGCTGGACAGGATGCTCTGGGGTGTCCTTGACTCACCTGGAGTCTCCCACCTTTCTTGCTAAACCTGGTAAAGCAGATCCTCTCTTAGGCTTACCTTGGTCATCCCACAAACACATGGGGCCCAAGAGAGAAACGGACTGTGTGCCAACCTTTTAAGACAATTCTGGAATTCTTCAGATTATCGCACAAAGGCTTCAAACAAACAAACAAACAAACAAAAAGATAAAATTATCTATCAGGCAAAATCACAAGTCTCCAAACATGGTAATGGGTGTCGTGACAAGGACAATGTGTCTTGTTGCCATCTGGTTGCTTGCTGAGCCAAGGGAGAAAAACATCTTTAGAGAATTTGTGTTTTCAGTGAGGTTTCTAGAAACTCATCAAAGAGTGGCCCATGTAACAATAAATTTGAAATAGTCTCTGTAAAAAATAATGAATGTTACTCCAGAGAGAAAACTGCAGTGTGACTCAGCCCCTGCCACCCAAGAACAACACAGGAAGGTGCCACACAACAGTGACAGAAACAGATGAGGTCCAGCAAGCCTTCTGTTCCAGGGTGTCCTGGAGGAGAATAGGATTAGGAGGCCCAGTGAAGAGGAGGGAAACCGATACTGAAGGAAAATTGGGTAGCAGAGGGAGATGAGTTGTCAGAGGACAGAAAAGATCAGGAGAGGATGATTCTCAGAAAAGAGAGGCTGACTCGTGCCAAAGAGAATAGGGAAGAGACTGGGCCGGGGTCTTCAGGAAGCAAGAGGCCTATCTTGAACATCTGGGTAAGGTCTGTGCTTCATTTAAGCCATGGAGAGCGGAAGAAGACAATGTGAAATCCTGGAGGCAGGGATGGGCTTGGATGTCTCTCTGGTCCAAAACAGAGAAGAGGAAAGCTTTCTTTCCTTGGGCTGGACAGGATGCTCTAGTTTTTATGTGTTTCTTCATCTCTAAAAATATTCCCATTATTTTCCAGGTGAAAAGGTGCTGCAAAAATTAGCCAGCTGGCCCTTCAAATCTCCACAGTGCTAACAGAAGTAAAATTTCCCCAAATCGAAAATTTAATACTTCACACTAAAGTGTTCCAATTCGACTGGAAAACAGCAACCACACACAGAGATAGAAATTCAGTGCTGGCATCAAAACAAACACAGCCAACCAATTTGGAGGCTCAGTGAAATGCTCCAGCTCACAAAGGCTAAGTGTGGCAAAGGGGAGGGATTCCACAGGTAGAATTTACTGGCCATGTAACTGATTCCCATAACAGGAAGGGGGCAAGAGGGAAGAACACGTTGTGAATGTGGCTGAAGAGCAGGGCAGATGACTGATCCTGGAGTCCAACCAAACAGGATCGGATCCTGCCTTTGCCGCCAGGCACTCTAGTGCATGCAGCACTCTTGCTTGGTGCTTCTAAGCCTCAACGTTTCTGTGGTGGACTGATATGTTCAATTTGAGCAGGAACGCCCAGCTGCACTGAGTCGATGTGGTTTTGAGTGTAGAAGAGCCACCTGAGGACTGTTGCGGACACAACATAAAAGAGAATGGGAGCAGAAGATG
This sequence comes from Hystrix cristata, assembly GCA_004026905.1. Lineage (NCBI taxonomy): Eukaryota > Metazoa > Chordata > Mammalia > Rodentia > Hystricidae > Hystrix > Hystrix cristata. The sequence goes on from PVJO010001555.1 coordinate 5,922, forward strand.
GGGTGGGCTGTTTCCCAGGAGATGCTCTGTTGTGGCTGATTCTCCCGAAGGGAACTCAGCTGTCCTTGCCACAGAAGGAGCTCAGGGCCTTGTGGTCATCGGGGATGGCTGCTGTTTGCTCCACGGGAGCTCTGGTCTTCATCTCTGCTGCGAGTATCATCATATCCTTGTTCCAGTACCGATTTCTTCAGGCTTTTAGTGTAGACACAGATGTACATGGGACGCTGCCGTGGGATCTCAGCCCTTAACTGGATCTTTCAGGTCTCCAGTGTGTAGGTAGATGTTCTGCACTCTTCCTGCATTTGGCTTGTGTGTGTGAATGTTGTAATTTGTGAATGATCTGTATTAAATTTGCTCTCTTGAAAACCATTGACTCTAGAAACGCAACTAATACAGCTCCCGTTCATAAATGAAGATACTGTAGCCCGTGGAAGAGCTATGCACTGAGCCTGGAGTCCAGTGAGCTTCCTGTAGCTTGTACTGTTATTGTTACGGTTCCTCACTGCTCAACATATCCACCTAAGAGGAATTACTGGAGCACCTGTATCTATGCAGAGCACCCATCTCAGGGGGGTGTTCCTGAATATGACACCCTTGCTCCCGTCTAAGTACTGGCTTTACTATATGAAGACAAGACGCCCTCACTGAGATTGCTGGTCCAAAACAAGGTTTCAGAGCACAGATGCGCTGGGACTCCTCGTCAAGATTTCAAAAAAATTAATGAAGTGAGATAAATCACACAAGTTTAAATGCTGTATGGTTTCTCTCATTTGAATAATGCAAAGTATAAATAAAGAGCAAAATAAAAAAACTTGACATAAGGAATCAGGGAGATAGATCTTTGGCAAATGGAAGGGGTCCAAGAGATCGGGAGTGGGGGGGAGATAAAAAGATTTAAGATGTATCATGTACGTGCACCAAATACCTGCAACAAATGTAAACATTACATGTAAACATGAACTAAAAAAATTAACAATAATAATGAAAATGGGGAAAGGGATCTAGAGATGCAGGGAGAGAAGTGGGAGAAGGGAAGGGGAATAAAAAGAATCAAGATATGTTAAATACATGTACTTACTCCCTAAGATGAATCTAAACTTTATGTGCTGCAAACATGTACTAGTGATAATTTTTTAAAAAGATTTTTAAAAAGTCAGCTATGGTGGCACATGGCTATAATCCCAGCACTCTGGGAGGCCTCATGAGGCAGGAGGACCACAAGTTTAAGTTCAGCCCAGGCAACTTGGCAACTAAGTGAAACCCTGCCTGAAAATGGAAAAACAAGGGGTTGGGGGACTTAGCTCAGTGGTAGAGCGCTTGTCTAGCAAGCACAAGGCCCTGAGTTCAGTCGCCAGCATCCAAAAAACAAAACAAACAAAAAAGGGGGCTAGGGGTGTAGCCCTAGTGCTACAGAATCAGTGCAAAGATTCTGGCTTCAATCCTCCATACAAAAAAAAAAAAAAAAAAAAAAAAAAAAAAAAAAAAAAAAAAAAAAAAAAAAAAAAGAAAGAAAAATTCAAAATAATGGAGCCTCCCAACCATTTGGTACTAGAAGTGCCCAGTAGTCACCACTGGTTACAGAGAAGGAATGTACAAAGTGCTCGCTGCATGGCAGGCAGGGTTCTGAGTACTGTGCCTGTGTGGTCCTGTGTGTTCCTGAGAACTCTGTGAGGTGGTAATATTATCTCTCCTGTATTACCAGTGGAGAAACTGAGGCATGGGGGAGTGTAGCACACAGCCTGCTTAGTTGCAGAGCACATAGAAGCATCGGCTGGAGTCAAACAACTGATGCTCAGATATGAATACAATTTTAACGTGGGTAGCTCTTCAGAATATTTTTCAAAATCACTATTTCACATAGACAAATCAGAACTATAAAAATAACTACTACTAATCTAACAAAATTGCTGTTTTTCTTTGTTCAGTCCTCTGCCTCACAGTCTGAGGCTGCCTACCTCACATCCTTGGGCTGATTAGGTCTTTGCTGTCTGTTCATTCAGATACGAAACTTTCTCTCCAGCAGATAGAAAATCTGTGCACCCTGGAGGTCACCAGCACCAGCTAGAAAATGGCTTATTAAAAGTGTAATTTCACTATGTGGAGTCTACCTTGAGTTTAGGTCTCATTAGGTCAGCACTGCTGAGGTTTGCATATTGGCCAGTGATAAAAATTAAGCCACAAAAATGCCTGCCATCTATTACAGAATCTCTTGGGTGGAAAGGTGAACTTACTTCACTGTATTAGGGTTCCTAATGAAGCTCTTTCTTTCCCACTTCTTTCACTTTCTTTTTATTTCCTGTGGCCAGTCCCTAATTATCTAGGAGAAGATTATTTATGCTCTGAACTCCAGTGTGTAATTAACTCTATAGAAACTTTATTCTGGCTTCTGTACTTTTTTTTTTTTTTTTTTGAGACAGGGTTTCTCTGTGTAGTTCAGGCTGGCCTTGAACTCACTATGTGGTCCAGGCAGGCCTCAGACTCATGGTGATCCTCCTGCCTCAGCCTCCTGAGTGTTGGGATTGCAGGCATAGGCCAGCACACCTGGTCCTTGGGTACTTTTTAACACAGGACCTGTAAATGAAGCTTACTGCTGTGGTGTAAGGGAAGGGCAAGAGAAACCTGCACCTTAGCCACTGTGCTAACAGAATAGCAGCTGGAGAAGACTCCAGAGTGGCATGATTAGTCAGGTGTGTATCCCTATCCGGGGAAGATGTGGCTAAATACAGTAGTCACAAATTTTTGTACTACATATACTATTTGCCTCCTTTCGGAGGAAAAATTATGCTTGTTTGGTGAGAGAAATTGTTTCATTCTGGGACTTTCTCCATAAAGCAGACATTGCAAATCCTTCTGAATAACTCTGCTAACATGTTGTCCATTTATGCATTGTGTGGTCAGTGCATTTCACAACTGATGGTGGCTTTAGTTTCACAGGATTTACTTTGCTCTGTAACAGCCAGGATTTTGTGTGAAACTTGCCCAGACACTCAGGACTTTTCTCCCTCGTTGTCTTACATGGGAGACTCAATGATATGCGTAAAGGCAATTATTGAGCCGTAAACATTTTTTCCAGTAACTCAATGTTAGATCAGTCAATCCTCAATTTTCTGGAACCCAGCTCATGGAAACTCTGTTATTCTTGGAAACTTTCATACATTCAACTTTTCAGGGAAAGGAGTTCATTAACAAGAAACAATATGTATCAGAGATTTATGAAGTGTGATAAAAAATATAGTGAATGCTTAAGTTTAAAAAAAAATAGAATAAAAGACACATTGACATTAATTCCCCTCAAAATACCTCCCCTCACTGCAAAACATACTCATCCATCATTCTTGCGCTTTCTGAAGCAGTTGTAGAAGTCCTCTTTCATGATTGTCTTTAGTTGTGCTATGGCGGCTGCCTCGGTGTTCTGAATCAATTCAAAACATTTACCTTGAACTCAGGGCCTTGTGCTCACTAGGCAAACGTTCTACCACTGAGCTAAATTCCCAAGCCCTTCACTGTTTTAAAACATACACCTAGTGTTTAGACAGAACAACAGCAAAGTTTGTACTCTTGTTTGTGAGATAATGGGTGATTTTTATTTTTTAACTTCAAAAGTAAATACAAAATTATTTGCTAACGATTTGGAGTAGGAGCCCCCATTAATGAGAATGACTCCATTCCCAAAGCAATCTGGATGAGGCTTGATGGTCTCTGGGAGGTCTCTGATGTGGCCATGCTGACTTCGGTCTGGGCAGTCCTGTACTTAATGTTATTACATAAAGTATAGCACTGTGAAGTGGAAACAAGACAGAGATCTCTTTTTGTTTCGTTTTGGTTTTGCATGGGTTGCCGGGGATCGAACTTAGGGGTTTGTGCTTGTTAGGCAAGTGCTCTACCATTTGAGCTAAATCCCCAGCCCTAAAGATCTTTTGCAAATGGGAAGAGGATGTGAAAAGAATTAAGATGTGTTGTGTACATGTACTAACTCCCCATTATAAGTGTGATCATTTTGTCCTGTACATGTGTACTAATAAAAATAAAAATTTAAAAAACTATACCATGTTAAAATTCTAACTTAACTTCATCTTAAGGAATGATAGTCAAAATATCAGAATACTTTTTCTGTGGTATTTAAATAAAATCAATGCCAATGAAACAGGAATTAAAAATACAATTTTTTTTTTCTGTGGTGCCGGGGAAAAAATACAATTTTTTTTATGTGCTACCTAAAAGTATGTGCAGCCCCAGAGATACTTGGAGAACCCTCCAGTGCGAATGTCCAGGCTCTCTGAGTTCGCTTATTAAACCTTCGAGGGACCCCTAGGTTAGTGCCTGGCACATGATGTAGTAACAAGAGAACCAGCAACACAGTTGTAGGAGCCCAGGGGGAGACCGAGAGGGTCATTCCTTCCTCATGGGGGTCCACTGGGATGTCTGCCGGGGATGTGACAGAGGGAGGTGGATTCTCTCTTTTTTCAGTTTTTTGAGACAGGGTCTCACTATCTACTTCACATTGGCCTTGAACTCACTATGTAGCCCTGGCTCGCCTTGAACTTGCCATGAACTTCCTGCTGTAGTCTTCTGAGTGCTGGGATTGTAGGCATGTGCCATCATGCCCACCTGGATAGCTGTGTTTTAAAGAATCCTGTTTTACCTTCTTTTCCCCTTCAAGATGTTTACATTTTGCACCAGTGGGTAACAACTGGACGTGATACATGAAGGCTCTTGTACCCCATTCCTTTCTCTAAACAGGAGTTTTTATTGTGGTTGCCTTGTTTTCCTCCCAGTGTTATATGCTGGGTGTGCTGGGGGTAGTTTAATCTGATAGTTTAGTACATAAATGGCAGCTGGTGGCCATTCACCTCTGAGAACCATAAACTTCTCCATGCAATAGCTCAAAGGACTTTGAATATCCTCCCATTAGGGACGGGGGTATGATCTGTGGTGGTTGATAAGATGGCTAGTTATGTTGGGAGTAGAGTCTCTGTGTGTACAGGAAGAGGGTATATCAGTTAAGGTTCACTGGAAGAATAAATTTAATATAAAATATATATGATAGGTAAGGATTTTCAAGGTAGGCTTACAGTGGCCACTTGCAGAGTCAGGCGTGAAAGGGTGCAAAAGGGCCATCTGCATGCTGGAGAGCTGGAGGATCCGGCAGAGGTCAAGGGCTGGAGCTCCCTGCAGAGTCCCATATGAGTCCGTGTCAGGAAGCCAGAAGTTCTGCACTGGAAAGCTGAAGAGTCTTCACTGGAAGGCTGGAAATGGATGTTCAAAGGCAATGGCGAAGACTGGAGCTCCTCCAAAGAAGCAGAAGCAAGACTTCATTCTTCTCTCCCTTTTTATTCCATCCAGGCCACATGCCTATTGGTTGGTGCCACCCACAACCAGCGGGGGTCTTCCATCTTCAGTAAGTCAGTCATTCAGACATACCCAGAACTGCGCTAAACTAAGCAGCAGGCATTTCTTATTCAAGTAGACACGATAGTCAACTATTACAAGGGGGTTATTGCTAGGAGGTAAAATAAAATACAGAAACAAGATTCAAATTTTCTGTCTTGCTTCTTCTCAGTCTTTTCCTTGGTGGCCATGTTTATTCTGCTTGTTTCAACCCCCCAAGTATCACCTGATTGGACAAAGGATAAACATCTGGCCCACATTTGACCAATTAGATAAAAGGAGCCCAGAGAGAGACTGAGAGGGTCTGTAGACTTGGGCTAATAAAGAGTAGGTAGTCATTACGAGGTGTTTCAACCGAGGATATAAAAACTCGAGGGCTGAAAGGATGGCCACTGCAGCCAACAGTGGCAAGAAGCAGAAAGCAAAAAAATCAAAAGCGACAGGCAAAAATAAAGTAGACACGGAGAGTGAAGCAAGGGCAAGAGTTTGAGAAAAAGGCTGTCACTTTCTGCTAGTCCTGGTTTAGGACTCCTGTGAGACTCACCTGTACTTCTTGCCCCAGACTGTCATGATTCCCCTTATTGCACATTCCACATTTTGTTCTGAGCTAACTCAAGTGAGTCCCTAATACCTGCAATCAAAAAGGTCCCTGACTGAGACAACTCAAAAAATATGGTAACACACACTGCTAATGAAATCATTTCTAGTATTTATTAAGACAATAATATATCACAAATCCTTGCTGTATTTTGGAAGGACAATTAAGAATTCAGGAATGTGGTGTGATCAAAATATATGGTAAATGTTTACTTTAAAAAAATGGTTGCAGTAAAAGACACATTGGCATTAATTCTCCCCTTAAAGTACTCCTCCTCACTTTGAACACACTTATCCTGTTGCTCTTGCCACTTTCTGAAGCAGTTCTGCAAGTCCCCTTTGGTGAGTGTCTTTACCAGGTGTGATAAAAAAAATACTGTGAGCGCCTTCTGACGGAAAGGCAGGCTCATAAAAACACTGTGTGTCCCGGCCCAACTTACTCACTTCATCGGGCACTGTGTGACTTCTGGCTCTTCCCCAAAGTTAAAATGACCACGAAAGGTAAATGTCTTGAATCATTTCAGGACATCAAGGCAGCCACGATAGCACAACTAAAGACACTCAACGAAAGGACTTCCAGAACTGCTTCAGAAAGTAGCAAGAATGCTAAGTGCGTTCGAAGTGAGGGGGATTAATGGTAGTGTGTCTTTTATTGTAGAAAAATTAAAAAAATTTAAACATTCACTGAATTTTCATCACATCTCATATGTCATCATCTGAATGCATTTGAAAATCACTGATTTATTGATTGATTGATTACTTATTTATGTTGGTGCTGGCGACTGACTCTAGGGCCTCGTGCATACTCAGCCTATGCTTTGATGCTGAACTGTACTGCTGGCCTCCTCCCAACACTTCAGATTGCTGATCTCTGGGGGAGGGCTGACCCCATTTTCTGGGAACATCTAAAGCCAGGTGCTCAATATAAGGAAACATGCCAACATCTGCCCTTCGGTGAATCACTGCTTTAACTTGTTGGAAGAAAGAAGCAGCCAGCGGGCATGGTGGTGCATGCCAGTAATCCCAGCACTCTGGGAGGCTGAGGCAGGAAAATAGAAAGTTCAAGCCCACCCAGGGCCAAGTTAGTAACTTAGCGAGACACTGTGGAGGAAAAAGAAAGACGAAAGAAAAAAGGAGGAGGAGAAGGAGGAGGAGGAAGAGCAGCAGCAGCGGCAGCAGCCGCCGCCACCACTGCCCTTCTGGGGTCCTCACCCCAATATATGTGAGAAATATAAGAAGGCTAATTGAAAGTAGCAGAAGATATGTTGACTATAGTACTGGACACCAAGGAAGAATCACCCAGGCAGTTTTGGTGTTTTCCTTAAATGGAGCCACCAAGGCTGCACCTCACACTGAATCAAAATCTCAGGCAGTTCAACACTTTTTGAAAACTTTCTTAGATGTCGATGTGCATCCTTGTTAGAAAAAAGTCACTTGGGACATTTGAGGCTGCAGATTTAGCTCAGTGGTTAGAGTCCTTGCCTTGCAAGCACAAGGCCCTGAGTTCGATCCCAGGCACCGAAAAAAAAAAAAAAAAAAAGGGACATTTGAGAAAAGGAAAAGGGATTCTGGAGATCACATATCAATGTAGGGACAAATAATGGTAACCACTGTGGCTCCTTGATGGCACAGGCTTTTTTGGTAAAATGCAGGGACAATTTTACTTTGCAGCTCAGAAACACCATGCTTCTCTTCCCATAGTCATGGCTTCAAACATCCAAAGGGACTTAAATTGTATTTAGTAGACAACTTTTGAAGAGGTAGGGTAACATGCAATCCATTTATTTTAAACACTTCAATCAGAATGGTTAAGTTAAAAATGAGTTTGGAACAAACACATCTTAGACAAAATTTCGATTCCACAGAAAAGGCTAGGGATGTAGCTTAGTAGTAGAGTGCTTGCCTAGCAAGCTGGCGGCCCCAGGTGCAATTCCCAGCAAAGCAAAAAAGAAAACAATCTAGTTTCTCTAGTGGTGTGTAGTGGTGCATGCCTATGATCCCAGTGCTTGGGAGGCTGATCTAGGCTATGCAGTGAGTTCAAGGCCAGCCTGGACTACACAGTAAGACCCTGTCTCAAAAAAAAACAACCAAACCACAAAAAAAAGAAAAACAAAAAGCCCAAAACAAAACAAAATAAATTTTATAGTAAAGCCCTTGATAATGAGGCATATCGTCCCACAGGTGCCATATACATCCTGTGCTGCGCTTGCCGTACGGCCTGAGTCCCACCTCCTCTGAGGTGACTTCAGATGGAAGCTGATCTGGTAACGATGCAAGAAGGGGAAGGAAGTTAAGTAAGAATTCCATTCTCTGGTGTTTCCCTTGGAGATGAAAAGAAAGAGAATCAGCTCTAATGTTAAGATAAGGCACATCATAGTTGCAACACTTGAGCTAATTCAGTTGCGCAACAACGACATGATCCTATGACCAGATCATTGTGCTTGCTGACTGTTAGAAGAAATTGTCTTCTGGGGATATCACAGAAGGAACTACTTCCTGAGGGCCGAGTGTGGCTGCACTATGTGAGGTGAATGACGTGGGCATGGTGCTCTTGGCTCCACATGGACAGCAAGACCTAAGAGGTGCCTGGAGATACTTGGCCTTCTTGATGCAGAGAAAAGCTAAAGCAGAAGTGAGACTTGATATAATGAGAAAAAGAAGTGGCAGGAGCAGGGGAGATAGCACCCACCAAACCCCACTAAAACAAATTCCAATAGAGAAAATCAATTGTGTGGTAAGCCAATATTCCCAAACACAGACACTCATGAAGTTATAGACAAATTGCATCCAAGGCAATCCACGTATCGAGAATGATTTAGGACTGTATTTCAGAGGTCCAGGTATCAGGATGTGACACAGATTGCTACCTATGGACAAGGAAACCTGAGTACTCTGGGGAGAGGAATGGCAGAGATCCTACCTTTTATGGCTTGTATCCAGATGTCTACCCAAAGCCTCATACACTCATAGCTGGGGCTTTTGATCATGGATGTGTGATATTACATTAGGGTGTATGATAACTGGATTAATCCACTGATTAGTTTAGTGTGGTACTGGATATGGATAGTGGGAAGGCCCACCCTGGGTGTGGGTGGCACCATCCAATGGGGCTTGTGGCCTGGATGGACAAAAATGGAAAGGAAAGCTTGCTGCTCAATGCTTTCTGTTTACTCTGCCATGGACTGTTTCTCTTCTGCCATGCTGCCCTGCCTTGGAGCCAACCAATTATGGACTGAAACCTCTATGGACTGTGAGTTAAAATAAACCTTTAACCTATGGGTATCAGGTATTTTGTCTCAGCAATGAGAAAAGTAACCAAGATATCACCTTATAAGGCTGAAAGCCTATGTCCTTTATAGGTGAACAGGACACGGGAAATCCTCACAGGGAACCTCAAACCATCCCAGCCACCCTCTCCTCTCCACGAGGCCACTTTAATTCTTTTGCAAAATTTCTGCCATGTCTTATTCAGGGAGAAGACTGGGGAGCCTCAAAGACAGCACCAAAAGCACCTGCCATGCTTCCTGACTTGCCTTAGATTTGTTTAACTGCAAAGATGGCAACGAAAAACAAGGCTGGCTGGATGTGTTGGCACACGACTGTAATCCTAGCATGACTGTAGTCCCAGCACTCAAGAGAGACAGAGACAGAGAGACAGTGAACAGAGAGACAAAGAGACAGTGAGACAAAATTATCAGGGCCTTGATAACAATCTTTTCTTTAAAAATAAAAAACCTACCAGAGAATAAAATCAAGTGGCAACAGAAGCAACTCCATCTTCACTGACAATATTGTGAACTGTCTTCAGAGGGTAGAGAACAAGAGCGAGTCTATGTCATGTGTTTGGGGCACACTGTGCTCAGCTAATTAATTAGTTCATGATCCAGTCCAATGCTTGTGAAGAAGACAGAGCAATCCAGAACAGAGTGTGGGATCTGGACCTGCCTTCCCCTTTGCTGGCTATGGGATAAGAGTGAATTTCCTAAGTCTCAGTTTTCTCACGTGCAAAGTGGGGACGTGATCATCTACCTGGGGATCTTGCTGAGAAGATCAAATGGTATGATCCACACACACCAGTGCTTAGTATGGCATCTGGCTCAGCAGATTTAATTATTGTAATTGGAGTCCTTAATTGGGGTGTCTGTTCCATAGCCAGAGGCCTAGCAGATAATGCAAAATAGATGCCTAATAAATCATGCTGTTTGAGCTCCCTCTCCCCCTTTCTGAGATTCGTTATGCTTTTTTAAAAAAATGTTTCTGCAAAGGGAAAGAAATGAAAACACTAGAGTTTGAAAAGCTTGTATTTGGACTCATCCATGTCTTTTGTTTAACTTTTATTTTTATTAGTACATGTTTGTAGTACACAATGATCACATTCCTTGTGGAGAATTGGCACATATACACGACACACCTCAATTCTTTTTTCATCCCCTTCCCCTCGTTCTGTCTCCCTGGCATAGTGGCTCATAGCTGTAATCCCAGTACTCAGGAAGTTGAGGCCAGAGAATTACAACTTCGAGTCCAACCTGGCCTACACAGCAAGACCCTGTCTCAAATACAAAAATAAAAACTAACAAACCCCAAACCAAAAACCCAAAACAAAAGTTTTGCTAGATTAGATGTTCACAAAAAGTATCTTGAACGATGGAGCTCCCCTTTCCAAAATAAAACTGATTTTGTTTGTCCAGGATATCAGAAAATAGAAAGATATCCCCTGTTCTGGGATAGGCAGAATCGATAGAGTGAAAATGGCCATACTTCCAAAACTGTTACACAGATTTAACGCGATCCCAATTAAAATACCAATAGCACAGAACTACAGAAAACAATCCTAAAATTCGTATGCAACCAGAAGAGACCTAGAATAGCAAAAGCAATTCTGGGCAACAAAGTCAAGGCAGGAGGACTCACAATCCCCGACTTGAAATTATACTTCAAAGCTACTGTGATAAAAACTTCATGGTATTGGAAAAAAAAAAAGAACTGCATGGTATTGGAAACAAACAAACAAACAAATGGACCTGCGGATCAATGGAACAGAGTAAAAGATGAAGAAACAACTCCAAGTACACTCAGCTACCTTGTCTTTGACAAAGGGGCCAAACACTGTCACTGAGAGAAAGCCTCTTTAATAGATGGTGCGGGGGGGGGGGGAGGACTGGCTTTCCACATGCCAAAAATTGAACCTAGACTTATCTCTCTCACCATGCATTGAACTACAATTAAAATGGATCAAAGAGCTAAATATTAAGACAGAAACATTTAATCTGCTGGAAGATAGAACAGGTAGAACTCTAGACGGCATAGGTGTAGGCAAAAACTTTATGAACGAAACCCCAATCTCACAGGAAATATTACAAAGAATCAACAACGGGGATCACATCAAACTAAAAAGCTTCTGCACAGCAAAAGAAACCACCAACAGACTGAAGAGACAACCCACAGAATGGGGAAAAAATTTCATCAGCTACTCCTCAAAGGACTAACATCTAGAATATATTAAAAAAACTAAAAAAAAAAAATCAGGCCCCTCCCAAATTTAAAAACCCAATCAAAAAACGGGCATCTGAAATGAATAGACACTTCTCAGATGAAGAAGTGTAAGCAGCAAATAAATATATGAAAAAATGCTCAATATGGTCATTTGAAAAATGTAAATGAAAACAACACCGAGATTACATCTCGCTCTAGAAAGAATGGCTGTCATCAAGGAATCAACCAATAACAAACGCTGGAGAGGCTGTGGGGAAAATGGAACCCTTCTCTACTGTCAGTGGGCGTGTAAATTGGTACAACCAATATGGAAATCAATATGGAGAGTCCTCAAAAAACTAAAACTAGAGGTTCCATTTGGTCCAGCTATTCTCCTTCTAGGTACCTTCCCGAAAGAGGTAAAAGCATCGTACCACAGTGATACTATGCACACCTATGTTTATAGCAGCACAATTTATAATAGCTAAGTCTTGGAAACAGCGCATATGCCCATCAAAAAATGAATGGATAAAGAAAATGTGGTATTTATAAATGTGGTATTTATATGCAGTACTACACTGTCATAAAGAAGGATAAATTTGAATCATTTGTAGGAAAATGGATGCACCTTGAGACCATAATCTTAAGTGAAATAAACTGGATACACACGTTAAGTACTGCACTGTTTCTCTCATGTGAGAAACCCAAAGGGTACATGAGGAGCATAATGGAGGCTAGATATTGGGAAGTAGAAAGAACACACTCAAATGGGAAGCAGAACAAGGAAGGGGAAGGAGTAGGGGGAAGGGAAGGAAGGGAAAAGGGAGAAAGAGAGAATGGAGGGAAAAAAATGGAAACCAAGCTTGTGTAAATGAGGAGGGGAAGAAGCGTTAAAGGGAGGGGAGTGGAATGGGAAACAAAGAATTGAGATGTGTTATGCACAGGTACAAATTCCCTATGATGAATGTGATCAATATGTATGATAAATATGTACTAACAAAAAGAATAAAGTTGAAAAAAGACAATGCTCTTCCTAATGTTTAAGTATGTATATTACATAGTTCCTAATAATACCTATTACTGCTTTCCCCTTGGCTCCCCTTTCTCTCCCACTAGCATCGGTAACCCCAGACTCTCTCCTTAGCCCCTTCTCCAAACCTCACATTCCACCAAGAACAGGGCACTAAAATGTCTAATACCCTTTACGGACCCATAAATACTCATAAATAATGAGGAATCTATGGTCCAATAATTTTGGCGGGGTTGGAATCTACATTCCAGGTTTAAGAGCAGTTTTCCCCCAGACATTTGAGTGTTATCCACAACCAACGTGGACAGTAATCATGGCCTGCAGTGCTACTTTTCTTTTACAGTGCTGTGTCAACTGCTTACTGTACAGGACCTGATACATTTTTAATTACTGCACTGAGTTTGTTTCCTCAGAACTTGTCACTTTTTACCATTTCCAGTCAGTGGGTCTTAATTTCCCCTAAGGAAACCTGTAGCCTGCCATGGAGTTCATGATTTTCTGGTTGAGTCTCATTAATTAAATAGCCTAAGTAGAAAAGGCTGTTCTTGACTACTGACTTGGGAAGACCAGAGGGAAATCAACAAGAATGGAATAAAATCTTACTCCATGCGTCCCATCAGGAGTAATCTGGCTGCCTTATAATCACGCTGGAAGCAATTAAAAAATTAATTATCATATAGGGACACACCCTGAAACTCTTTCTGGAGTTTTTAAATAAAAAGTCAGGTGACAGAGGAGAAGGCTTGGTTCTTACCTCAGTACTCATGCCGAGTAACAGGAAAAATGTCAGACATAATGATGACTGGCAGGTGACAGTCAGCTAGGGGAGGGGTGGGCACCGCAGGACAGAGGGAGCCTCCAGAGGGAGAATCTGCAGTTCCTCTTTGGTGAGCGGCTGGCTCACAGGACTGCCACAGCGCCAGATTTCCTTTGTTGCTGTGTGTGACGGGGTCCCTGACGGGTTTCTGGGTTCTTGTCTGTGATGAATGAAGAATTGGTCATGGCACGGAATGGTACGGGAAAAGCAGTAAGGTTACTGAAGTTTAATTAGGCGGAAGTCAGCTCAGAGTCAGCGGGCTTGCACTGGGGGAAAGGGAAATGGCACAAGTGCTGAATGCCTCGGGTTTAAGAATTTTAAAATGTAGCGCCAGGTCTACGGCGCCTCCCAACTGGGTCTTCTGCAGTGTGACTGACAACATGACTGCCAGCGTGCTGAGCCTGGTCAGTGGTCTCTATTATGTGTGTGCTTCCCCATCATCCACTCTGCTGTAACCGGATGTATGAGACGCAGTCCACATGCCCGAACCTTTAATAAACTCTGAGCGAAGAAAGGTTTACTATAGCTCATGCCAGAGAACCTGGCATGCTTACATCCTGGTTTGGGACCTCAGACTTTTCCAAGGGTCTTTGTTTTTCTTATCTTTTCCTCGGGGTAGCAGTCCTTACAACAAGGGTTGGGGGTTAGTCCCAGGCCACTGCTCAGGTTCAGGTGAGTGCTCTCACGATTCAAACTGCACTATCTATACTACTTATATTCCTAAGGATGACCCTCAGGACACTGCAACACTCCGACGCTCTTCTGAAAGGAGGAAACTCCGGCCTGCTGTTGAGCAACAGGAGGGTTTCCAGTCCATTTCCAAACAGTCACAGTGATCAACGCCTTACACTAACCACACAGGGCAGCAACGCAGGTTCCTTTTTCCTCTTCACCCAAATTTTGCCTGGGGCTGCCGGTTCTCAATTCCTGTTTTTTGTTCTAAAGAAGCTTGGGCAGTGGGGGAAACCTAGGGGTCCCTTTTGAGAAAGTTTTTTTTTTTTTTTTGTCAATGAATGACATAAAACTATACAGGATTACGGGAACTGCCATGGTGAAACAATTCTTAACACTATGCAACAGATGTAGCTGGGTGCGGTGGTGAACACTTGTAATCCCAGCACTGCTGAAGCTGAGGAAGGAGGATCACAGCAAGTTTGAGGCCAGCCTGAACTACACAGTGAGACCCTATCTCAAAAAAACAAAAACAAAGCAAAACAAACAAAAACCACCACCCCGAAACAACCTCCTTTCAACAAAACAAAACAAAAAAATATAGAACAAATACGCAATGTATGCTTCATTATTAAATCATAAAGCAACAAGATCAGGTCTAATAACTTCCGTGATTCTAAAGTGGTGTGGAGGGTGAATGATGAGGTATCTGCCACAGTTGAAAAATAAGAGGAACAGATCTGTGATTCCCACAGGTGACAAAGCTACAACTGATGTTGAGCCTATATCTGGGTGGTTACCTCACTCATTATTATTATTATTATTGTTATTATTATTTTAGGTTTTTGAGGCAAGGTCTTGCTATGTAGTTGAGGCTGGCCTTGAACTCACTATGTAGCCCTGGCTGGTCTTGAACTTGCAGCGATCTTCCTGCCTCAGCCTCCCAAGTGCAAGCACAAGGCCCTGAGTTCGATCCCCAGCACCAAAAAAACAAAAAAAAACCAAAAAAAACCCAAACCTAAATAGGATACCCAGACATCATCCTTAATATACAGCCTGGAGGCCCAGTGTCTTCAAAATAATAGCCTACAAAAAATATTCATTAGTATCTCAGTTACTTTCTCATTGCTGGTGCAAAATTCCTGACACTCACAAGTTAAAGGGCAAAAGGTTTATTTTAGCTCACAGTTTGTAGAGGTTTTAGTCCATAGCTGGCTGGCTCCAAAGCAGGGTGGCATGGAAGAGAGGTACGGCAGAGGAGAAACAGTCCATGGCAGAACAAGCAGGAAGCAGCAAGCATCTCTTTCCTTTTTATTCCATTCAGGCTACAAGCCCATTGGTTGGTACCACCCACACCCAGGGTGGGCCTTCCCATTATCCACTTCCAGTACTGTGGTAAACCAATCAGTAGACTTATTTAGTTGTCACATGCCTTTAATCTGTATTTACACACCCTAGATCAGCGATGGTGAACCTTTTAGAGATGAGTGCCCAAACTGCAACCCAAAACCCACTTATTTATTGCCAAGTGCCAATACTGCAATAAGACCTGAATACTGAAGTTTTAGCTTAGAAAGAACAACTCATACTTAACATCTTTTGTTTTAAAAGAAAAACAAAATAACACACATGCTATAGGTTTGCCACTCCTGCCCTAGATCCTGCCATCTCTGAAAAGCCCCGCCTATAGGTGCATGAGACTTTAGGGGGACAACTAGATAAAGCCATAACAATCAGTGACATCATATACAAATATACTGATGCCAAAAATATATACAGAACTAGGACTATGGGCTTTATTTTCATTTTCACTAGATATCTGACAATCATAGGGGCTGACTACCCTTCCCCCCAATTTAAATCATGGTTAAACAAAGTTTAAACGAAAGTTCCACTACTTATGAGTTGTGTTACCTCTGGTAAACTATTTAACCACTGTGATTCAGTTTTATTACTCACAGAATGGAAAAGTACTTGTTCTGAGTCAAAGAATGAAAGATGATGTATATAGAATACTAAATATAGGACAAAGGAAGAGGAAGAATAGAGTACTGGTCATCTGTGAGAATAAGATTCTCGCAAATTGGTTAAAATACCATTTAAATTTAAAATTTTGCAGTACCTAAACACATTTATAATTTAAAAATTAAAATTATAAATTTGCTTTACAGAGCTGTTGTTTTACCAGAAAATTAAAAACAACCCCCATGTCTTACAATACGAGAAGAGTTAAATTACTGAACATCTGTACTGTGGCTGTGTACCTTGGGCAACCTCAGAAAGAAGAAACTATCGACACGCTCATCTCAACTAATTTTATGGGTTTATAGTATTATCATGATGCCCAAACAAGACAAAAACATAACAAGAAAAAAAGAGGAATATCTATTTGTATATAGATGCAAAAATCCCTTATAAATTATTAACAAACTGAATGTAAAATCATTCAAAAAAGGTTATACAATGACAAAGTGGCATTTATTCCAGGAATCTGAGACTGATTTAATATCTAAAAATTAATTAAAAATTAATATCTAAAATAATTAAAAATTAATATATGAAAATTAATGCAATACACTATAGCAATAGCACAAAAGACAAAACCACAATAGATGCAGGAAAAGAATTTGAGAAAACACTAACTTCCCTTTGTGATTTAAAACACTCAGTGAACTGGAAATAGAAAAGAATTTCTCCAATCTGATAAAGGCTGTCTACAACACCAACACCGAACCCCGCAGTGAAAGACTGAAATGTTCCTTCCCTCAAAGATCAGGAATAAGGTCAAGGAGCCCGTTCTCACAGCTTCAATTTAACATTGTACCGACAATTCTACCTGGACATGAAACGACAGATATGAATTTTCCAGACTGGAAATGAAGAATTAAAACTATCTGTAGGTGCCCAATGCCTGTAATCCCAACACTTGGGAGTTGGGGCAGAAGGATGGGGAGTTCTAAGCCAGCCTGACTACAGAGGAAGACCCTGTTCCAAAATCCCAATCAACACACCAACTAACAGTCAACCAACCAACCAATCAACCAACCAGCCAACCAACCAAAGAAACAAATGGCAAAAACTGAAAACCAAAACCAAACCAAACAAAAATAAAACACAGCAACAGCAACAACAACAACAACAACAACAACAACAACAACACCCCCCAAAGCTTTAAGATCCTACACAGGAGATCTTAAAGAACCCACTAAAACATGGTTAGAACTAAAATGAGTGTAACAGAGCACAGGATAAAAGATCTACATACAGAAATCAATTCTGTTTCTATATACTTATACAATAAGCAATCAAAAGTAAAATTAAGAAAACTTTACTTATGATAAGTTCTTATTTATGATAAGAAAACTTTATTTATGATAGCACTAACACATTCACGACAGGGCTGCAATTCGTATGCCCCACTGCCGGGCAGATTGAACCACCAGTGATACGTGCATGACAATCCTACTGGGTGGCTTTTTATTAACTGTATTAGTAAAAAGACCAATACAAATGATCAGAAGTTTGTACCAGCGGTACAAGCCACCTGATGGGACAGTCATGCATGTACCAGCAGTGGTTCAAGCGAGTGGCAATGTATTACAAAGATTAAGAAAAAGTTAACAAAAAAGTATAAAGCAGAACTCATACTCTGAAAACTGTAACACATTATTGAACAAATTAAAGGATCTAAATAAATCTCATGTTCATAGATTGGAATACTTAACACTGTGAAGAGATAATATTCCCAAGTTGAGCTACAGATTTAATGTAGAGCTTCTTTACAGAAACAAGTCTATCTTAAGACTCACATGGAGATTTGAGGAACCCAGAATAGCCAAAACAATCTTGAAAAAGGAGAACAACACTGGAAGACTCATGCGTCCTGATTTCAAATTTTACTACAAAGCCACAATAACCAAGCTACTGGCTTTAAGAGAGACACTACACATCAATAGAATTCAGTTCTATAAATCAGCTCCCAGGTTGATGGCCAATTGATTTTTGACAAGGTGTCAAAACAATTCAGTAGGGGAAGGAATAGCCTTTCCACCAAATGGAGTGGAACAACTGTACATTCACATGCAGAAGAATTAAGTCGGAGCCATATCTCACATCACATACAAAAATTCAGCAAGCCGCAGTAGTATAATTCCAGTTCTTGGGAGACTGAGGCAGGAGGATCAGTTTTGAGGCCGGCCAACCTAGTGAGACACCGTCTCATCGATCAATTAGTAGGGCCGGGGATGTAGCTTAGTGGTAGAGTGCTTGCTTAGTACGAATGAAGCCCTGGGTTGATCTCCAAACAAACTTCAAAAGGGATCAACAACCTGAATGAAAGAGCAGAACTGCACAATTCTTACGAGAAAACAGATACAAATCTTCATTACCTTGGATTAGGCAATGGTTTCTTAGCTGATACTGAAAGCACAAACAACAAAAGAAAATCTTAAATTGGACTTCAGTAAAATTGAAAACTTTTATGCTTCAAGGGCTCCAAGAAGTAAGTGAAAAGACAACCCATGAGAGGGGGAAAATATTTGCAAATTATATATCCAGTAGGGGACTAGAATCTAGAATTTATGAAGCACTTTTACAATTTAATAATAAAAGGACAAATAATTATTGGAATCGACATTTCTTTCAAGAAGGTGTACAATAGCCATTAAACACATGACAGATGCTCAAAATCATTTGTCTAAATTATAGAAAGCAAATCAAAACCACAAGATGCCATGTTAATCGATTAGAATGGTTATAATAAAAAAGATGATGAAAATATTGTCAAGGATGTTGAGAAAATGGAATGCTTGTACACTGTAGTGGGCATGTAAAGTGGTACAGTCACTTTGAAAAACAGTCTGGCAGTTGGAAAGGTAAAGAATAGTGTTACAATATGATCCAGCAATACAAAACCCAGGTATATACACACAAGAGAAAGGAAAACATATTCCTATACAAAAACTTGGAGATTGATTCAATATTGTACAGCATTATTCATAATAGCTAAAAAGTATAAACAACTCAAATGCTCATCAACTGATTAACTGTTAGATAAAACATGGTATATATACATAATGAACTATTATTTGGCAAGAAAAAGGAACAAACAGGCATAGTACAACATGGATGATTTTGAAACTTTATATTGTATGATTTCATTTATATTGTAATGTCTAGAATTGGCAAGTCTATAGAAACAGAAAGTAGATAAGGGATTGTCTAAGGGCTGGGTATAAGTGCTAAAGGGTTTGCAGTTTCTATGGGGTATGATAAAATATCCTCAAATTGGTGCTAACGAAAGTCTGTGAATCTACTAAAATTCATCTCTTTATACACTTAAAATAGATGAATCTTATGATATGTGAGTTATATCTCAACAAGGCTGTTAAAAAGAAACAGTAGCTGGCCCTAGTGGTGAATGCCTATAACCCCAGAACTCAGGAGGCTGAGGCAGGAGAATCACTGGGAGTTCAAGGGCAGCCTGAACTACATAACGAGACCCTGTCTCAAAAATAAAACAAAACGAAGCAAAAAAAGGAATAGTACCAGTATAGAAAAGCAACCTGTAAAAAACGAGGATTAATAATTTTATGTAAAGAATCATATATGTGTTTGAAGGAATACATGCATGTGTGTGTAAACGCATATGTTTGTATGTGAAGAGAAACATTCTGGAAGGCCAGACAGGTAGCTCTTCTAGTGGTTACTTCTGGAGGGTATGTTGTGGCTCAGATCTGAGCTGACCTCAGCGTGCTATTGGGAGTGGACCTGGTCAGAAGAGGGGGCCCCCCCGGGGTGTATTTCCCTCCTGGCTCCTCCCTTTTCTCGTCCCAGCTTCCCAGCTGCCACAGGTGAGCAGCTTTTCTCTGTCAAACCCTCCCCCGTGCTGGTTCCGTCTTGGAGCCAGCCGGCTGAAACCTCTACAAAACACGAGTCCAAATAAATCTCTCTTCATTTAAGATGTGGGTATCAGATATTGTGTCTCAGCAATGAGCAAGTGACTAAGACAGGGTATGATAGGGGAGCAAAAGGACAGTAATTTATTTTTACCTTAAAAACTTTGAGGTCATTTGAAAATGTATTCAAATGCATGTGCATTACTTTAGTACTTGTTAAAAATGAGGGGAAGAGAAAAGCCAGATGTTGTGATGCATGTCCATAATCCCAGTAGTATGGGAGGCTGAGGCAGAAGATCATGAGTTCAAGTCCCACTTGAGCAACTTAGCAAGACCCTGTGGCTGGGAATACAAAGGAGGAGGAGAAGAGACAAGAGGAGGTTTTATTATTGTCATCATGGAAAGGATGATGATGATGATTGTAGGCAGCAAAGATGAGGCTGATCGTATCCTCCCACCACAACTCATTTCATCTGAGACACCTCTGTGTCTCTGAACCTCACCCCTGAGCTCTGGACTTATTTTTTTTTTCCAAATATTTATCTAGCACTTTCATCCAGGGTCCCAACGGTTTCCTAAATTCGGCACTTTCAAAACAACTCAGAATCCCTCTAGCTGTCCCCACTTTGCTATCCCGTTTCTGATGACAACAGCATGGTCCCCCAAGTGACTCCACACCAGCCTGCATCTGGGTTCTACTCTTCCATCCATCAAGCATCTTTTGCCTTTAGAAACCATGCCCTTCTTCACTGTCGATTGCTTCCTCCCTTCTCGGCCCACACAGGGTGGGGATGTGACCTGGACCTCACTCTGGAGGCCAACAGGACCGCAGGGCCTGCAAAGCTCTGCGCAAGGATGCAGGGGAGACAGAATCTTTCTCTTTCTGAGTTCCTGGGTGCTGCTCCCTGACACATTACTACCCTTCATAAGGCCTTCATTCCCAGCCACTCTTGTAGCTGGCTGTGACCTTGTGACAAAGTTCTGGTGGACGAAGAGGAAGGGGAAGTACCTGGAATTCTGGAAGTGCCCTGTGGCCCACGCTACAGAATCTCCACCCAGATCCCTCTCAACCCCTCGAGCAGCCGCTAATGGCTCACATCTGGAGACACCCAGTGCCTGGGTGTTTTAGTCCCTCCAACCCCAGCCACAGGCAATACCTGACTGGCGTGGGAGCAAAAGACCCTAGTTGGTCTCAAGGCAGGACAAATTCTAAAGTGTCAGTGGCACTCTGGAGTTCCATAAAATAACCTCTTGTTTGACTTTCCCCCTTTTCCCTGGTTCTCTTGCTGGTCTTTTCTGGGTGCACTTCCTTAATTAATTAGTTGACCCCAAGTCCTTAGCCCAGTGTCTGTTTTTTAGAAAAAAACTAACCTGAGATGAGAAAAGAAAGGAACATGCCTTCCCTCTCCCTTTCCTCCCTTCCACTACTTAAAATGTGGAGGTGATGGCCAGGGCTCCAGCAGCCATAATGAACACTGAGGACTAGGGCAACACCAAGGAGCAGAAAAGGCCTGACTCCTGGTTGACTTGCTGCTGTTACCACACCGATCCTGAATGTCTCCAGGGGGTGCAGACCTCTTTCACAGCAGAGAAAAACCTCATGTGCTTTCAACACTGTGTTTCAGATGCGAACTTGAAATAGGATATTAGAAATAAAGATGTGTAGAAAAGAGACAAGAAAAATCATAACTTTAAAACTGTACTTTTAAAGACTGCAGCTTCAGGACAAAGTTACCCAAGGTTACAATTATTTTTTCCCTACCTTGTCTATCAGGCAGGAAGCAGAGAGCCATCAAGGGAAGAGGAGGGATGTATACACCATAAACTGTTTTTGCCTTACCTTGGAACCAGCCAACTATGGACTGAAACCTCTACAAACTGTGAGCCAAAATAAACCTTTCCTCCTTTAAGTTGTGGGCGTCAGCAATGAGAAAGTAACTAAGACAGCTACCAAATTTTCCCAAACAGCCCGTGGGCCCCATGCCCTCCAGGAAAATTTTCCTAATTAACTGAGGAACTGAGAATTCAGGCTACATCCTTCATCCAATGAAATGCTCTCAGTATTTCCTGAGTGCTTGATTCAAGCTCATCCCTGGGTTCAAAGCATCACTTTCACTTTTCACAATTTCTTTACCTTCCTCTCTCTCTCTCTTTCCCTCCCTCCCTCCCTTCTTCCTTCCATCCATCTGTCCTTCCTTCCTTCCTTCCTTCCTTCCTTCCTTCCTTCCTTCCTTCCTTCCTTCCATGGTACTGGGTAGCTAACCTAAGGCACTCTATTTGAGCTACATCTCTAGCTCTTTTACAAATTTTTAAATTTTTGAGATAGTGTCTTGCTAAATTGCCCAGGTGGGATTTGAACTTGCGATCTTCCTGCCTTGGCTTCCTGAATACCTGGGATTACAGCCGTGTGCTGGTTTCCAGCCACACATTTCTTTACATGTCTGTTACTACAGGGCCACAGGCTCTGAAGCAAAGACCAAGCAACAACAACAACAACAACAACAACAAAATTCTCCCAATACAACAGCTTGAGAAACAGTAGAGGATGCCTCTGTTTCACATGCCAAAATAGAACATCTACAGCAGAAAGTGTCAACAGCCAGGATCAACAACATAGGCCCTACTGAGGAAAAGGCCAAATGGAGCATATGTTCAGTTTTAAAATTTTGAGCCCTCCATAAAAGAGGTCTCAAGATTCTGTTGGGAGTTGATGACCTATAGAAAACAGGCCCGGAAACTGAAAAGGGAAATGAGTTGGCCACACTCATGAGCAAGAGTGAATGAAGAAAATCTTCTTGAAGAGAGAAAAGAGAGATAAGAACCATCAAAAACTGTCATATGTTAGGAAAGAATGACAGCAAGAGAAGAGCAAAGAGGAACTCCTGCTATCGAGACACAGGCCCTTGAAATGTATCTGTGACAAATACCACTAAACATCACTAAAGCCTACAGACAGCCCCCAGACTGTATCCCTATATCTATATCTATTTGAACACAAGGCTTTTGTGCCTGGTGCTCCAAGGGCTCTCTTGGGGACCAAACTGCTATGTAAGCTGGCCAGAGCTTAGGGACAGAAGGGCCGGGACACTAGTGGCCTCGTGGGACTCACGTGGACCTTGGCACTTGTGATGTGAGAAGAGTTCATTCCCATGGGCCTAAGCCATTGTTCCTGGGGTTATCTGCTACAGGTAGCCCAGTGCACCTGCAACTGATATATCTGTCATTTCTTTTGAACTTACCAAGACAAAAAACAAACAAACAGACAAAAAAACAGTACTACAGGCAACAGACAGAAGCGATCTGCCTGGAGGCTGTGGATGTGGGCTTAGGGGTGAGAGAAGCAAGCACCAAATAACAAATAGACAGTTCCTTCTCCTTTTCTCCCTCTATTCAGTGCTAAGCAGGGCATTGTTTTCAGACTACATAGGAAAGGCAACTTCCCAAGCTTAATTTTCTTGACTTTACTTTCTGTATGAAAGTAGAAACAAAGATTGAAAAAAGAATCCTAGGGTGTTAAGTAAAAGATCAACTGAAGCCCAAAAATCCAGATGCACAAGAAGAAAGGAAAAAGTAACGAATATAGAAAGATAAAAAAGGTAAGTCCTCAAGAGCAATAAGGAGAAAAATTCGGGGAGGGACCAGGCTCTTGGTTATCAGATGGGATGATACAAGGTAGCTTCCAAGGATGTAAATAGGTCATTTCCGGGGAATAAGTTACATGACACTCCTGGGAGATGGGAGGCAGGGAGATTAGAGTGGTCTGAGCACAAAGATGAAAGATTCTGTATCATCCAGAAAGGGCATCTCAATTTTATTTATAAATGTGAAAAATATCTGATTTCCATCCTCAGGTAGATAAGATTTTCTTCTTGATCACAATAAAAAAACAACAAAAAGAATACGCAACCCAATATAATAGAAATACAGTATTGAAAAGAAAAATAAGGAAAGTAGAGATGGAAGGAGAGTAATATAAATGAAATCTAATAGTAAATGGTCCAAATTTCCCTACACAAAGGAAACTCTAAAACTAGTTTAAAAATGAAAAGACAGAAATATGTTAAGTGGTTACTTAAAACAAAAATACTAAAAACTACAACTACACAGATGTTCTAAAAGTCAGCAGATATCTAATACCATGCAGATGTTTAATACATCTATGTTTAAAAACAGATGTTAGTGCCGGGTTCAGAGGGTATATGCCTGTAATTCCAGCTCCTCAGGAAGCTGAGGCAGGAGGATCACAAGTTCAAGCCCAGCCTGGGCAACTTAGCAAGATGCTACCTTAAAACAGAAAATAGAAAAGGGTGTAGAGCTCAGTGGTAGGGCATTTGCCCAGAAGGTATGAGCCCTGGGTCCAATCCCCATACTGGAAAAAAAGGAAAGAAGTAAGCACATAAAGCATGAGACGTAAACAAAGATAATATGTACTAGTAAAATAATAAAATTTATGCAAATGGCAAAAACCACAATATTGAATTTATATGCTCTAAAACACACAGTAAAATATTATTTTGGCTTTTTTTGCTAGGTTTGGAGGGCAGTTGTTGATGATAGTCCTCCAGCTCCAAAATTCTGTAACATTAGAGAAAAACCAGCTGAAATATATATACAGGCAGCAGGATACAAAGCAATACTCAAAAAACAGAAAAGGGAATTGCGAAACATGCACATTCTAAATCATTATGTGATAATTTTAGCAATATATCAGAGCTTAATTATATAGTCAACCTTTTAAAAAAGCAGTCCTTTTGAATAACATTTGAGATGTGCTAGAGTGCAAACAGAGAATAGATGAGAATATTTATCTTAACCACAAAGGGGAGACCTGAATTTATGAAAAACTAGGAAAAAAGATTGCCAGTCAGAGAAGTGTTTTTCTACATGCCAAAAAAAAAAAATTTGAGTCAATAAAAGATGGTTGACTAGGATAGTCATAAAAATAAAATTAGCAAATTAATGGCTAAGAAATAAATATATAAATATTTATATCTTATTTCCATACATATGGAGGTAAGAACTTGAAGACTGTCCTTAAGACACCACAGGAAAACACATGGGTTCCTTGGAACACAGTTTGAAAACCACTTCCCTGGTTGATGCATAGGCTCAACACCGCTGAAATAGTCATTAGCTGCTTAATACAAGGGATGACCCAAGACAGACAACCTTGGTGCCAACATGTGAGGAGCTTACAGGCAAAGCCGGGAAGTAACTTTGGGATCCCATGTGTTTAAATTGGAGATGAAGGTTCCTGGGGCGGCATCCCTACTTGTCATAGTGATGGGAAGGTTGCTGCAACTTTAGGGGCCTATGAAACATGATGATGGAGGGTGTGAGTTGCTGTCTACATGGCCTCTTGGGAGGGAAGTGTAACACTACACAAGCCTGGTCCTGTGGTAGCACAGACCTGATCACAAATCTCCCCTGGGAGTCTGTCAGCAGACTACCCTTGTCTTCTTATTCTCGCAGGGCACCCAAGGACCACCACAACTGGAGGAAGAGGTCGTGATGCCTTTGACTGGTAATTCTTCCCACAAATGTCAAATGAAGAAAAGGCAAGGAAGTCACATTTCCAGAGCCAGCTATGAAGAGATGCCATGCTACTTCCAGCTGAATAATGTCACACAATGCATGGAAGCTCTCTGAGCCTCAGAGCTCCTGCTTGTCCCAGGAGAACGTTAATAGCACAGACCCTGCGGAGTTGTTAGAACCATTAAACACATATAAGGACCTGTACTGAGTTTGGCTTGCAGTGAGCAGGCAATAAGTTTCATGGGTTTTATTACACACAGTGGTAAAACACATATACCCACCAAGTCTA
This sequence comes from Hystrix cristata, assembly GCA_004026905.1. Taxonomy (NCBI): domain Eukaryota; kingdom Metazoa; phylum Chordata; class Mammalia; order Rodentia; family Hystricidae; genus Hystrix; species Hystrix cristata. The sequence continues at coordinate 31,619 of PVJO010001555.1, forward strand.
AATATTTGAGGACCAACAATTCTACATTAATATAGACACAGGAAAGTGTTAGAAAATATGTAGGAAACAACATAAAAGAAAAAACAGAATAGTACGGTTTGGGGGATGACTGCACCATGTGTAACCATGACAACTGGAAGAATTACGAGACTACAGCTGTCCCTATTCCATTAAGAAATGGGCAGGTGCACAGTGAACAAATACCATGTGAACTTCAACCTGTAGGGTGATCGAGGGTCCCACATAAAGAAGTACTTGGATGACTGCGCTGCTACTGAGCAAGAGTTAGGGCTTCCTGCCCTTCTTACTCCCCAGGGGAGAAGCCCAGAGCTCCCAGATGATCCAAGCTTCCAACTGGGGACTTGAACTCCTCAGACCCAACTGGCCACCATAGTGTGGTTTTAAAATTAGAATGTTATACCCATGGAGTCAGGATGATGGTGCATGCCTGGAATCCCAACCTTCAGGAGGCTGATGAAGAAGGACTGTATGTTCCAGGGCAGCTTGAACTACATAGCAAATTCAAAGGCAGCCTGGAATGTTGTGAGACTCTGTCAAGAGAGGGACAGAGGAGGAGAGTGAGAGAATATGAATGCGATGACTGTGGTGGGCTGCATTCTCTACAGCATAGGCCCTAGCACCCTCTTTTGTCCTACACCCCCAAGTTACACTCATTTCCACTCGTGGTCTGACCCCTGGGTACACTGATCACAGGGTCTTCCTTCCAAGGAGAAGTAATCAATAAAGACATGGGCTATTGATCAAACACTGGGGATAATAAACCCTGAGCACTTAATGAGGCTACTAAGATGGCTCACAAAGGAAGGCAGGGAGGCATGCTAAAGATGCAGCATTTCAGAAAAGTGGTAAAATGCTTGAGAATTCAGAGAAATGGAAGTACAGGAGGTTGCAGACCTGCAGTGGTGGGGCGGGGAGCAGCGAGGAGAGCCGTGTCATGGTGAAGTGCTCCCTGCTGTCCTTGCAGGACCATGTGCCGGCGCCTTTGGGTTGAACATGGTACTGCTCCCCCAAAGGCTGAGAAGGTCCCCACGTATAAAGTGGTGAGCACCTGACTGATCTTAAGATCTCTCTTTCCTTCTAGGTGGAAGTTGTTGTTGCTGATCAGCTTCCAGGACTATCCTGCAACTTGGGAGAATTCAGGTATTAAGGTGAAGGAGAGAAAGCTGAAACACTGCAGGGGTTATGTCAATCCTGACAACAGATAGAAGAGAGAGATGGGGAAAGGGGACCTGAAGGGACAGAATGACGGAGGGCTGATAAATGGGGAGAACTCAGGAAGGGGCTGAGGGATGACAGGCCTCAGAAGTTCTCTGAGAAATGAGAATCTGAGAGAGGAGGAAAGAGGCAAGCTTCCTTTGCATTTTATAACTGGAAACTCTCTACATTTTTTTGAAGATGCAAGGAAAAATTGCATTTATTTCTTCACTGTGTTTTTGCTACTGCATCATGCTTCTGTGAATGGAAAGTTACTCTTAGACAGGATACAAGGAACCCAGGAACTGTCTGGGTTCCATTCATACCAGCCTCATCTCTCCTTCACACAAAAAGGCACAAAGAGGGAACAGCGTGGAACCTGAGCTTTAAAAAAGGAAATTATATTTCATAACACAGATGAGAATTTCTAATGCAACAGACTCAGATGAACACATGTCAGGGCTAAAACGCTGGACACCAGAGAGTGACAGCTATGTGTTATAATGAACTCTCCTTTCAAGATACTGACAACTTCCAAGTAGGAATCACCTAATTAAACTAACGCAGGATTCTCAAAGTGGGCAGTTGGAGCTTCTCCATTAAATCTTACAAGATGGACCTCAAAAAGGATGGCACTCTTACCCCACCTTGAGTGAAGGCAAATGCTCCCTGGCTCTTCTCTCTGCCCTTTCTTTCCCAGAAGTCTGCGTTGCTCCTCTGCTAGAATTCTAACATGCGCCTGCCACTGTTAACACGGAACAGTACATTATAGTCCTTTAAAAACTACTGCTATGACTGGAAATGTAGAGCAGCTGGGAAAAAACTGAATAAAACCTTGCATTCTGTAGGATCTGGATAGGAAAAGATTTTCTAAACAAAGATAATGGAGGAAAATACATGGAAAAAACCAAAATATGAATATAAATATAAATGAGAAATATTTCTCTTTCTAAATGATAAATAACAGATACTGAAGAGAAGACAAAGGACAAAAAAGCATGATACTAACATTTAACTTTTGGATGAGGCAGCTAAAATCTTTCAGATATGAAGCACACATACACAGTAGTTAACACACCATCCCTCTCCTTCTAATAGAAAAATGGGGAAAGAATTATTTTATAGATTCAGAGAAGATGAACTTTTTTTTGGTGCTAAGGATCGAACTCAGGGCCTTGTGCTTGCTAGGCAAGCACTCTAACCACTGAGCTAAATCCCCAGCCCCCAAGATGAACATTTAAAACAATAGATATTTAAAGTAACTTTAGTAAATATTTAAAAAATCAGCCAACTTTGGTATAAACAAAAGAAATTTTAATTATGAGATTCATTTTTACTCAAGTACAACCATATATTCATGTGTTAATGGTCGTATGGAAAGCAATAAGATAACAACACATATTGTGATGATCTTTAGGATGCATCCTTTCTCAACATTTTTAATATTTCCAAAATCGAGATGCATCTCACAACTGCTAGCTGTCAGAATTTAACTAGCAGCTTCTCTTTCCTAATGGCACACACAAAAAATTATGACACAACCTAGATTTAATAATATAGCATTTTAGGTTCAATATAATATGATACACAAGAATGATAACAGTTCTGGTTGGGTGGTAGAATTATGGGTGCTTTTCTACTTTTTTTACACCTGCCCATATGCTATGCTTTTATTTCTGATGAAACTCGTGTTGGAGTTTGTGAGATATGAAGAGTGTGGAAACTTAATCTGAATAAGATGTTTAGAGGGGAGATTGAGAGGCGATCAGGATTAGATAAGATCATCAGGGTGGGGCCCCCATGACTGAATCCTGGTGGCCTTAAGTGGGACACAGACATATTTGCATGTCGCTCACTACATGATACACTGCACTCAAGAGGATGCTGTCAGCAGGAGGCCATCACCAGATATGGACCCTTGACCTTGAACCAGAAATGTGAAACAAAACACACCTCTTTATAATTTACCCAGTCTGTGTGAGAGTGCCATTGGCACTGGAAAATGGACTAAAACACCAACTAGTCTTTCAAATGAATATATACTTCTTTTTATCATCAAACACTAAACAAAACTTTGTTCTAATTCTGAGTCTGCCATGTGAGAGCTGTTGGTGTTATGCAAGATATTTTGTCCTCTACATCTCAATTTCCATATTTGTAAGATGAAATTAAGAACTTCCCTGCCTACCTCATAAGGTTGTATAAATACTTCAAAAATGTAAAGTGCCATTTGGTGTGTGATTCAAATTTTGACACATGTGAAACATCCATTAGCACTTACAGGATGTTTTTATTTTCTTCTGAATGGCCATTCATTTTGGCTGTTAGTTTATAACTTGGATGGTAAAATTATGTAAAATAGTGATTCCCAGTTTTTTATTGTGCAGGCCTCACATAATTTGATTTTAAAAGCTCTTTCCTTAGCCTTGTTTCCATGCAGAAAAGAACGGATTCCCCCAAATAATATCCAGTTCAGTGCCACCCAGACAATGCACAGATCAGGCCAAACCACACACCTGCCAGCTCAGCCCTGAACCCTGAGAACCTTGCAGGGCAGTGCCACCCAATCGCTGATCGTGAGCCACACCCAGGGCCAGAAGGGCACTAGTGGAATTATTTCTGCTTAATTAAAATGAATAAAAACTCTTGTTGAAAACCTGGTCACACACCTTCAGTGGTAACCACAAGGCTGGACTGAGATGTGTGCGTCTAAACTTCTCAGATGTACACGAGCTGGATCATCTGGTCGGCCTAATCCCAGCACATCCTTGCATCTGGATAGTGCTCGATTAACTTGCCCCTTGGTATACTTGACTTCCAGCTGGCAAGGAAGCTACCAAGGCAGCAGATGAGCAATCTTCCTTCCATTCCAGCCTGGCCACTTGTCTATGTTGGAAACCATGGAGTGCTTGCCCTTGTCACCATACCAACAACCCCAAGGCTGAAGAATTGGAGTCTGGAGGACTGTTATCCTGTGGCGTCTCCACCTTTCAGCTATTGTGAATAATGCTGTTAGGAACATTTGGCTGTTGAAATAACTAATAAAGAACACTAAGTGCTGTTATAATAGCAACAAGTGAAATAATTCAAAAAGGAAATGTTAAAAATGGGGAAGTAAAAATAAGCCCCCACACACAGTGCTTTGTTCTTTTTAATGTTCATTCCCTTACACAAGCTCATTGTCCCTCGAAAGAACCCCAGAAGAAGGGCAGGCATAAGAGAAGGTGTGGGCTGGGTGGGGGGCAGAACTAATAGCTACCCAACAACTACAATGTGCCAGATCACACTCCTGAAGGGCAGGACTCAAAGAGGTTAAGAAATTTGCCCACGTTACCGAGGTAGGACCCAATGTTCCAACTCCAGACTTTGCGGCCTAGTTTTGTTCTGCTTTACCTACTATATTATCATATTTGCAGCTCAATCAAAAGTCTGTGTTCCTGCGGGACCACCAGCCCATGGCCTTCCCAATTCCCACTGCCTCGATGGTCACCAGTCCATACACAGACCCTGCTCCTTCCTACCTCCACAACCACAGAGAGCACCAAGATGTGGTTTGTGGTAGGGAGGATTCAGTCCCCTCAATCTTCCATCAAAACCAGTTCAAATATAATTTACCTGAAAAAAAAAATCCTGAAATTGCTAAGCAAACACAGCAGACTCAAGGTAAGTACCAAAGCAACATCTCCTAATCAGTCTGTCCACCCAAGCCTCCCCTGGTAGAAATTCTAGAGCTGTTTGCTGAGATGTGGGAGGTGACATGATGAGGGACTTGTGGAACACTCCTTAGAGAGTCCAGCAGAGACTGGGCTGGGGGTGGGAGCCCTGGGGGGACACTCTTCTAATTCCTGCAGGGGTCAGGGCTTCTCATCATCACTGAGACTACTCTGAGATTTGCTTGCCAGATACCCAGTTACTATGGCTAGGGACACCAGATTGGGCTGGGGATTGTGAGTGGAATCATTTAGTACAAAGCATTTCAGATAAAGCTCACATGTCCCCAGTCACGCCCGTCCTCTCTGCTTCCCCTCCCACTGGCCAGCTGAAGGTCAGCCTTCCTGGGTTAACCTTGGGAAGTTTTCCTCACCGAACCGTGCATGAGGATGGTCCTTCCTACGTGAGGCACCCTCCCGGGCAGATCATGTACATAACACGGTGATGTGTGGGAGCCCCAAGGAGGTTCTCCTTGTCACCTGCCTCACTGACGAGCCCTTCTCAAGAGCATGCGGGCCGCAGCTATGGAGCACCCAACACACGCCCTGTGCTGCTGCCACACTGAGCCCTTTCACTGCTCCTGGTGCTCTGGCAGCTGCAAGCCCCTTCCCTTCTCTTTGCATAAACTTCCATCCCATCACTCCATCCCTCTTAGCATTTCTACTGCATATCCCCATCCTCTGATCACTAGATTAAGCTTCAAGGATGAATAGTCTTCAGGGATGTAGTGCAAATACACACACACACACACACACCATCATTTCCCTTCTAGGGAATAAAGGCGTAACTGAAGGTACCATGCTGCATCTTTGCTCAGAATTCTCAATGACTCCCATTGCCTCCCGCTAAATTCTACCCCCTAGTCTGGCAGTGAAGATCCCCACCCCCTCACCTTAGTCAGCAGACCTTCCTAGCTTTACTTCCTTCCACTGCTCCAAGGAGATCAGTCAGTCCATGGCGACCCACATGCACTTCTCCCCTAACCCAGAATGAGCAGCAGCTTTAGGCCCCAAACCCAGATCACACTAAACACTAACTTGTTCAGCCCAAAGGTGGCTTCTTCCCTGGTTCTCCCAAGCAGCAAATATTTTCCACCCTTCACACCTTCATTCACACTTTTGCCTCCTTACTTTCCATCTGGAATTCTATTTGGCTTTCTCTTAAGTATGATGTGAGGGACAGAGTTTTCTTAAATCAGAATTTTCCCTCCGACCAGCGACCGTGAGCAGTTCCTAATAAATGTGCACAGGTTCCTGTTATTGTAAGTTTTCACCCCAGAGTTCATGAACTCAGCCCTGTCTCCATAACTAGACTGAGACTCTCTAGAGCAGAGCTTTTCCAAGGTAAGAATCACTCGGATCCCCCGGTGAGCTAGGGAGAAGGAGCGTCGGACTCCGGAGGTCTGGGGAGGGGCCTCCTTACACAGCCTAAAAAGCTCACAGGTGAGTTGGGTGCCTCAGCCCGTGGTCCACGGTTACAGCGGCAGGAAGGCGCTGAACCTGTTGATCAGGCAGCAGCCAGCTCACCTGGCAGAGCAGGCGGGGCCCCGTGGATGAACAGAGAGCTGAGAGGCTTGCTCCTGCCCAGCTAGAAAGTAGAGGCCGCCGGTTCACTCACCTATGGTGGACACGACAGTGCCCACGAAGTAGAAGGCGCCGGTGAAGTCCCAGCGAGGTCTGACATTGTCCATGCGAATGCCGGCCCTGGTGGCTTCCTCATAGTGGCGGAGGAAGCCGCGCAGCTCTTCGCGGCTCAGGTTGTGGCTGCGGCTGAAGTTAGCCAGGCGCTCCTCCCAGCGCTGCTTGGCCTGGCGCTCGTGTGCCAGCTCCAGCGCCGAGAAGACCGCGGCGCCGCCCAGGAGGTAGAGCAGGATGAGCGCGGCCAGCAGCAGGAAGCGCGCGTTGTCCTCGTTCAGGTGGCCCGGGGTGCAGCTGCAACCTCGGCCGGCCATGGCCTGGTCCCGGGGGCGGATCCCGGCGGGACGGCCGTGGGCGCCCGTGGACTCGCGCCCACGCCCCGGGAGGGCGCTCAGCCGGCTCCCGTGCGCCCCACGGCCGGCTCGCCCATGACCACCGCGCGCTCCTCCAGGCCGCGAAGATCCCTGGGCTGCCGCCTCTGCCTCTCCTGCGGCACCAGCTCCCCACGTCCGCCTAGACTCCTGGTTTCGTATCCGCTTTGTCCCCACCGCCACTGATCTCCCCCTCCCTCCCTGGAGTTCTCTTTAACGCTGAAGACGTGAGAGTCCGGGCACAGAGTCGCTTCTGCTCAGCACGAGGGTGCAAGCACTGCGTTTCCAGCCCGGCTCCGACTGGGGAGGGGGCGTGGCGCGTCTTCACTGCAAGCTCGGGCCGATTTAACTTCCCCGGAAGCGAAGATCGCGGGGTAAGGGTCCCCAGACGTCGGCGGGTAAGCGGAGCCCAGTGGCCTCTGTCCCTCGGACCATCGCTTCTTAAGCCGAGATGGCTCGGACGCTGGGGTGTCTGATGGCTATAGAGTTGTCCCCTCAGATAGATCCGCGGTGGTGCGTCCTAGTGGCGGCGTCGCGCGGATTCTCCGGCCTCTCGAGTCACCGCCCCGGCTGCCCGGCTTAGAAGCAGCAGCGGGTCGGGAGCCCGCGCACGGACAGAGGGACCAAGCAGAGCAGCGTTGCGGGCTCGGACCTTCTGCCTGGCGCCCACGCTGCGCGGCATCCGGCAGGCAGAACGGCTAGGGAGACACCAGAAAGGGAGGGTGGAACAGGGGAGCGAAGGAAGTTAGGAGCAGCTCCCCGGGCGCCCTCCCTCCCCCTGCCCGGGCCAGCGCGCCCTTGGCCTCGGAGTCCTGCGCAGGAGCGTCCCCTGCCCCCAAGGGTCGGCTCTTCCAGCCTAGCTCCTGGAGAGCAGCCAAGGACAGCGGCCAGGCGACCACGAACCCGGGGAGCTCCATCGCTTCCACCGAGCTTGGCTGCCTGTGGCTCCTTGGTGTTTTTCCTTGGCAGGAGCTGTGCACTGACTGCACCCCCTACCACCCGCAGCAAGACCCGCAGCAAATCCGGGGCGCCCTCCCAGGGACCCCACCTCGCCAGGGGAGCCGGCGCCGGGGCTGTACCCGGGTCTCACCTCGCGGGAACCACCCTGAGCTCCCTCCTCGCGCAGCCCGACCCTGCCCTGCCGAGTGGGACAGGGAGTGGAGGTCCGCGCGCTCCGACACTGCAACAGGTGGAACCGCGCTGCTGCCAGCCGCAGCGACTCCACCCTGTCGCCCGCTTCCCCCGCGCCCGGCTGCCTCTGCCGCCGCTGGGGTCCCCGGCAGACGCTCGGCGCTCGGCAGGGCAACCTCGGGGCGGCGGTACTCCCACCTGGGTTCCTATATCCCGGGGGTGGGTGCTGAGGAGGCGGGTCGGATGCCTACCCGGTCTGCGTGGGCCCATCCGGGGCCAGGAGAGGGCGCCCTGTCCCCTTTGGACACATCTGGCTCCCACGGTGTACCCAGCCGTGCGCTGCCCCTCGGGATGACTCGCCCCAGGGATGAGGGAGAGGAAAACGGATGCGCTAAGGAATGGATACATAGGCATCTGAGAGCTAAGTGCAATTTCCCGGCATCTCCAGAGAGTGATCACAGGAGATCCACCCGCCCACGACACTCATCAGGAACAGAGATCGAAGGGTTCACAGTCCTGTTTAGTAAGTCAAGCGATTTTGGTGAAACACAGCTCTGGCGAGTTTTTCATCAAAAGTCCACATACTGCGAGTTCTTCTTGCTCCGTTACTCCCGGATGTCCCTCTTTTTACCCAGCCTACTGGAGGCAAGAGCTTCAGGGCAATAGACTACAAAGAGGGATGTCTGTCTACCCAGGGTCAGTACTGCAATTATTTTGTCGTATTTAATATGACAAAATTCAAACATACCAAAAAGTTAGACAAATTTTACGGTGACACTTGCATTCCCACCACCTCGATTCTACAATTAACATTGCACTATACTTAATATCTATCTGTCCCTCTTTCATCCATCAACACGTTCAGTTAGGATGCATTTCGACAAGCTATAGACATCTGTCCCGGCTACTCTTGAGATTGGACAATAGGATTGCACCCCTGCCCCAGTGAATACTGGTGATTGAACCCAGAGCGCTGGATTATGAGTGTGTGCCATCAAAACCAGAAGGAGTACAAGTTTGAAGATGGCCTGGGCAATTTAGCAAGGCATTGTCTCAGAATTTAAAAGGGTGATAGAGCTCAGTGGTAGAGCTCTTGTCAAGCACTAAGGAAGCCCTGGTTCCAACCTGTAGTTCAGGAAAAAAAAAAAAGTTGTAGATATTGACACTTTCACTCCCATCCCCAGTACTTCTAACATTATCTAAAGTTTACTCGTTATGGATTTTTTTGTTTGGCAGTAAAATTATTACATTACTGCACACAAAGAAATACACACATTTTAAGTGTACCTACCGTTAGATCACATCTTAGTTACTTCTCTCTCATCGCTGAGACAAAATACCAGACATCCAAAGTTAGGGGAGAAAGGTTTATTTAGCTTAGAGTTTGTAGAGGTTTCAGTCCACAGTGAGCTGTGTCCAAGGCAGGGTGGCAGACAGTCAGAAGGCAGCAAGGTAAGCAAGGGGGTAAGCAAGAAGTAGGCAAACATCTTTCTGTGCTTTATATTTTATCCAAACTGCTAGGATTAGGGTGGCGCCAAACCAATCAGTGGTTTGATCTAGTAATCACATGCCCTTAATCCCAGCATCACTCACTCTAGATTCAGCCACCTCTGAAAAAGCCTCATCTATGACTGCATGAGGCTTTGGGGGGACATCTAGACACCATAACAGATCAGTTCTGATAAATGTGTACATCTTGGAAGCTGAATGCTGATTTAGCCAACCTATCGATCAAATACCACCAACAGGTCAGCATTCCTGTTTAAACAAGTCCCTTTCCAGTTAATCCCCACCCACGTGCCCCCAGAGGAAAACACTGATTTGAATTTTTCTCTCATCTACTACTTTTGCCTTTATAGAACTGTTTTGCCTCAGTCTCAAAATAATGACAGAATCACAGTTTCTTTTGTGTAAAGCATTATGGTTTTGAAGTTTATCCATGTTCTATGTCTTAGTAATTTGTTTTTATTGCTAATTTTTTATTGTTTGGATATACCACAATTTTATTCACTCTCCTATTGATAGAAACTAAGAATGTTAGAAAATTTTGGTTATCAAAAATGGCTAGGAACATTCTTTTACAACTGTGGATGTGTATGTCTTATCTCTTGGGTAAATGCCTGCAAGTGGAATTGCTGGGTCATAGGATAGGTATGTACTTAGTTTTTTAAGAAACTGCCTGACATTTTTTCAGAATACCTATAATAACCAATAATGTATAACAGTTCCAGATGCTGTGATCCTATCAGTCATTTAAATTCTAAATACAGTGTATTCTGGTGGATACATAGCATTATCCCATCGTGGTTTTAATTTGTATTTCCCTGATGTGTTTGTTGGCCATTTGTATATCTTTCTTTGTAATATTTCTCTGTTGACATATTTTACTCATTTAAAAATCTGGTCTCTGTCATTGAGTTTTAGGGATTCTTTATATATCTAGGACACTAGTTCTTCCTCAGATATATATCTTACAACTATCTTCTAACTCTGGCTTGACTCTTTTCTTAAATCTATTTTCTGATAGTTTTTAATTTTGGTGAAGCCCAGCATAGTAATCTTCTATGTTTGGTGGCCCTTGTATACTAAGAAATCATTACCTCCCTCAAGATTGCATGGGTTTTCTGTCCTCTTCCTCCCAGATTTCATATTTGGGTCTTTGGTCTGTTTTAACGTTTGTTTCTGTATGGTGTGAGATCAGGGTTGAGATTCATTTTCGCTATGTGGATATCCACTTATTCCAGTGCTCTTTATTGAAAAGAAAAACAGAAATAGATTTCAGGAATCTGTATTTTATTATGTCTCCACTCTTACATTAATACTGCAGTATTAAATTTCTTGTAGCTTTATAGTAGGTCTTGAAGTCAGGAGTGCAGTCCTTCAACTTTACTGTTCATTTTCAAGATTTCTTTGAATATAAAATCTTTGTTTTCATAAAAACCAGAATCGGCTTGTTAATTTCACCAGAAGAAGCCTTGTGTGATCACCATTAGGATTGTGTTATATCTCTTTTGGGGAAAACTGACATCTTGACAATTCACAAATAAGATTTATTTCTCCATATATTTAAGTCTTACAAGTAACATTTTGTACAAGGATCTTGAGTATCTTTTGTAAATCCATTCTAAAGTATTGTGCTACTTTGATGTTATTGTAAATGGAACTTCAAACTCTTATTTTTCATTTGTTTGCTATAGTGTATGAAAATACAAATGAAGTTTGCAAATGAACTTGAATCCTGAGACCTTGCTAAATTTAATCATTAGTTGTAGTTGTTTTGTTGTTCTTTAAGTTTCTGTGTAAATAATCATGGCATCAGAAATAGTTTTGCTTCTTCCATTTCAATCTCTTTTATTTCCTCTTGTCTTATTGCAATGTCCAGGACTTTAGTGCATTATTGAATGAAGACGTGGAAGCAGCTATTCTTGCTTTGTTCAAGATGGTGTGTGTCTGTGAGCTTCAGTTTATCATTACATATGCTGCTACCTGTAGGTTTTTCACAGAAACCCTTTATCAGGTTATACTTTAATTTTTATTTTTAGTTTTCTGAGGTTTTTTTTTTCCCCTTTAAATAAAGCATGAATGTCTGGGCACACCAGTACCTGAAATTATAGGCATGTGCCACTATGCTGGATTTCACAGCATTCTTTTTCTTCACATTTGCCTATCCTTTCCAATTCTTTTACTTTTAACAGCTTTATGTATTTAAGGTGGATTTTTGTGTGTGTGTGTGTGTGTGTGTGTGTGTGTATGTGTGAACAGATACAGTTGGGTCTTTTTTGGGGAGGGGAGGGTAAGTCACTTCTGAAAATCTCCACATTTTAACTGGATGACCAAACCAAACTCATTCAATGAACAATTTTGTATCTGTACTATTCAATAGTGTACTGTAATAGGATAGCGACATCTGAGCACTTGAAATGTGTTAAAGGACTGAACTTTAGTTTTGTTTAATGTTTACTTCAGTTTTTAGCCCTCACTGTGAAGACATGGCTCAGTGGTCAGCTAGAGATCTGAGTGGAGTTTCGATACAGAATTTGGGAATCTTTTCTCTGGCTCTCTCTTTTCTATCATTTCCCCTTCACTCTCAAGAGACTATGGTTGCTCTGAACCCTCCATTCTGTTTCTTCAGGTCAGTGAAACTTTAGATTTTCCACTGGAGGTTTGCCGTTCTGTGTGGTGCAGACTAACAAGACTTGACCTTAGGCTAAAAGTAGTAGAAAACAGAAAGCTTGCCCAGTGTGGTGCTTTTCTTCCGGAAGTCGCCTCACCCCTAGTTTCTGTCTGCTTTTAGTAACTTTCAGGATCATTTTTTGATTGTTGTTTTCTTTTGTTTGGGTGCTGCAGATCAAACTCAGAGCCTTGCACTTGCTATGCAGCACTCTACCACTGAGCTAATCCCCAACCCCACTTTCAGTATCTTTATGTAGTTGATCTTTTTTAAAGAACGTTTTCTCCAGAGCTTATAGGTTTCACTTGAGAAAGAGTTGGTCTGATACAAGCTATTTAGTTTTGCCAGAAACCTGAAATTGACTTAGTACCCCCCAACACTTTATAATAAATTTTTTTGTGTGTGTTGTTTTTACGTTGTGATCCTGCAATATAATTCAGACTGGCTTTGAACTCACTATGTAGCCCCCGCTGGCCTTGAACTCAGAGTGATACTCCTGCCTCAGCCTTACAGGTGTGTGCCACCATGCCCAGTTATAATGACATTTGCAAACACATCAAAGTTGCAAGAATTTTACCTTGGCAACTTGTAAATCCATTACCTAGATGAATTTCCCTATACTTTATGATGTATCTAGCCATCCATTTCTAGCACTCCCTACATTTTAGGCATTTGAAAGTAAACCACAGACATCAATACACTTGACCCTACATACTTCACCATGTATATCATTAACTAGGGTGCAAAAATGGTTTAGTTTTTCTTTATGATACAGAATTTATAGGTACTCTAACTATACACATTTGAAATTTACATTCTTTGAGTTTATTTGAACTCAGCTTTATTGAGCTATAATTTATGTACAATAAAAACTACCACTTTGGTCTGTAATTCAAGGGGTTTTGTAACATGCAGCCACAACCACAATCCTGATAGAAACTTTCCTATTATCCTCCAGAGTTGCCTCCTGCAGTCATGCCATTCTTCCTATTGCTGTACTTTTTAAAAAGCCACTCTATTCTGCTTCAAGTGGAAGGCATGTTGCCACTCCCCAGAAAAAGAATTAAAAGACCACAGGAGGAGGCCATTTTTATGGTTTAGATCTAGAATGTCCCCCCAAAGTCTCATGTGTTTAGAGTTGGGGCTTTTGAAAAGTGATTGGATCACAGGGGCACTATAATAAATTTAAAGAAAGATTTCCTCAGAACTTACAGCTTTTGAAAAGGAGTTGGTCCAGTAGCAGCTATTTGGTTTTGGCAGAAATAGGAAATCAACTTGCCCCCCTCAACATTTTATAACGAAAATTTCAAACACATCAAATTTGCTATTAGTGGATTAATCCATTGATCAATTCACAGCTGAATGTCCTGTGAGGTGGGAAGAGGCAGATCACAGGGAATATGATGTGGAAGGGTGTATTTTTGTTCAAGGCTCCTCCCTTCTCTTTCTGCCATGAAGTGAGCAGCTTTCCTCTGCCATACCCTTCTGCCATAATTTTCCTGCCTTGAAGCCAGCTGACCGTGGACTGAATCCTCCCAAACCATAAGCCAAATTAAATTTATCCTTTAAGTTGTGGGTATCAGGTATGTGTCTCAGCAAGGGGCAAACTAATACAGTCAACCACTGCACAATATGTCCTGGAGGACCAGAGAAGGATGGAAAAACAGAGCCATGACTCAGCCTGGGCTTTTCAAAAGTGTCTAACTGGCTCATTAGGGCCACACGGCCCAATCTCCATGGTAGATATGGTCAATCCTGGCACAAAGACAACCATTGCTTGAGCTTGTTATGCCATCAGAGGAGTTAAGGAAACTGAAGCTTCCTTTCACTGTCTTAAGAAGAGTGAAATCTTGGTCAGGTTCACATTGTTCTTTGAGTCTGAGTGTCTTCACTTATAAAACAGACTTCCTACCAGAGGTGAAGAGGGCATGCTTGGCATATACCACAATTGACAAATGTTTGTTATTGGAAGCTATCTTACAAATGGTAAAGCTCTTGAACATGCATTTTAAATTTCTACAATGTTTTTTCTGATATTAAAAGAAGGTGGTTATATAACAGTTTTGGCAAATTTAGGAGTGTCTCATGTCAAAATTAGATGTTCTTATAACATCAAAAGCAAAACACCCCCCAAAACCTTGTTCTACTGCTTCATGGGCAACCTTTCTCCCCAGGCCACTCCATGACCACTCTATCTGACCAATGTGCACTCTGCCCAGGCTCCCCTTCTGCCTTTGGGGCATTTGCCTCACAGCACATCACAGCTCTTTCTTCCTTTTAGATCTGCCCCAGAACACAACTGTCTCGGTGTATTAGTCAGTATTCTCTAGAGAAACAGATACAATGGTAGATATATGAATATTTAAGAGCTTACAATTTGGCTTCCTTGGGTTTCTTACAAGTCAGGCATGGAAGTGTGCAGAGGGTCCGTCTACAAGCTGGAGATCTGGAGGGCCCAGCCGAAGGTCTGGAGGCCCGAAGGATCCAGGCGAAGGTCTGAAGGGTCCAGGTGAAGGTCTAGAGGTCTGAAGTACCAGGTGAAGGTCTGGAGCTCCTCCAAAGGAAGTGAAACCGATTCCAAAGAAACCGGCAGGCTAGATTCCTCTTCATTTCCCCTTTATACCATCTAGAGAATGGGCCGCCCTAGAGTGGTTCTTCTACACCCTGGGGTGTAGAATTGCTAAACCAATTTAGTTAAGCTTCTCTTACAAGTTGACACAATCAATCAACCATCATACCCGGTGACATTTTGTTTCTTCCCGGCCCATTCAGATCATCTGTTTCCCTCCACATCTGTTTCCATCAGGCATGGGAACCAAAGGCCAGTGACTCCATCCCGACTATATGATGAGGAAGTTGCTTAGAAGAGCTTTTCTGCCTTTCAGCCTGACTACATCATGAGGAAGTTGCTTAGAAGAGCTTTTTTGGTGAATCACGAAAAAAAAAATCATCTCCAATCACGTGATGTACGGATGGCGATTTCATGATTCACCAAATGGTTGTGACCCAGAATTTGACGCATAAATTCTACAGTGCTCAGATTATAAGGATTCGTTTATTTAGGCAGCTTTTTCAGAAATTGGGTTTTTAAATCTCCATACTTGGTTTCCTTCTCTTTTTAAATACTTTACTAGCTTGTACAAATTATTTAAGAGGCACAAGAAGGTTCCTCTAGTATAATATTAATACTTTACAAGTGGAGACATTTCTTACTCTGGAGCAGACATCAGGCATTTCCGGTCCATCTTTGGAGACTCCTCTTCTTCTCCAACCCCAGGGCAGCCCAGGACTGGAAGTGGATATGTTGGAAATGGACAGGCGGTGCATCTGCAGCCTTGTGCTGAAGCTTTCAGAAAAGTATTTTTTCTCTGTAATGAGCAGTTGGAAGGAAGATGGGATCCTAGCACAGGAGGGGATTTCATCCTCCAGGTGGAGAGAGCTGGCTGGAGAACAATGCCCACACACTGGAGAGCAAGGCTGAAACCAGGAGAGGGATCCTCTGACTCCAGTACATTCATGGGCCTCCTGGTAAAGCTTCTCTTATAATTAACCTGATTTCTGTTACTATTTAAAAATCCTGAGTATTGCATCCTTTCGTTAAAATATTGATAAAATATTATTGAATAATAAATGCTCATAGACTCTTTTAACTTTATTAAAGTCAATTTTCTGAACAAAGTCAGCATGCAGTTGTTGCGATAATTTCTAAGCAACCTCTGAAGCCAGGCATAATAGTGCATGCCTGTAGTTCCAGCACCTGGCAGGCTGAGGCAGGAGGATCGTCATGAATAGGAGGCTGGCCTAGGCTGTGTAGTGAGTTCAAAGCCAGCCTGAACTATATAGTGAGACCAGGTCTCAAAAAACCAAGCCAAACTGCCAAAGCACAAGGAACCCCCTCCCCAAAAAAAGACCCAACCTATGAGCAAACAGGGCACATACAAGGGTGGGTATTATCTGTGTTCTGGAGTCTGAAATACAGGTGTGCTGGCCTAGTCAGGGCAGACCCTTTACCACAGATGAGGCATATCTCTTGTTATCTAGTTGTGTGACCTTGAACCTTATTTTTCTCTCTAATAAACTGAAGATAATACTGCTTTCTTCAGAGTGTTAAGACGAACAGTATATAAAGTTCCCCAGGACTGTCCTGACCATAATAAATGCCTTTGGGAGGTAATTTCTCCTTTACCTTTTTGTTCTGAGCTTCTCTTTATTTGTGTGAATTAAAAAACGAAACTTGACTGGGCTAGGTGCTGCACATCTGTAATCCCTGCACTCTGTGAGGCTGAAGAAGGAGGATTACAAGTTTTAGCCCAGTCTGACAAATCTAGCAAGACCCTGTCTCAAAGTAAAAAACAAAAAACAAACAAAAAATTATAAAGAGCTGGGGATGTAGCTCAGTGTGGAGGTTGTGAGTCCAGATACCTCCACTTAATAAAATTGCAATGGGGCTCTTTGAACAACTTGCCACAAAAGGAACAGCAGATATGGAACCAAATGACTTGGACACGTGAATAATGAACATCGGTCAGACTGTGTTTCAATGGGAGCTGTGTGTAAGCCTAAAATGAATAAAGAGCAATCTAGATGCACCATTTGGCGTCTGCTTTGAGTCAGCCTTGGCTGGACTCTGAAGTACGGGGTTCAGACTGCACTGAGACTTGTAATGCACCAGTTTTTGCTTATCACCTGTTACCATGTGAAGTGTCTTTGTTTTATAGAACCCCAGCACCCCCTTTCCTGGACCACCTTCTCCCCTCCTCCCGTATCTTCTATGTTGCCTTTTCTTGTGACATCTGGCCTGATTCTTTCCGCTCTATCCTTACAATCTAGTGAGTCAACAGAAACAGCAGGCTTCAGCTGGGGAACGTAACAGAAAAGACCAACAATGCAAACTTTCCAGTCCTCCACACTCCACCTCAAAAGGAGCCGGGTCCACTACAGTTACATCTGCCTTGAATGATTCAGCAGCTCAGTTCTGCATACTGATGCGACCGACAGTTACTGGTTGATTTTATGTTCTGCTAGTTGATTCTGTCACGCCAACCATGATTTGCTGTTACAGTGGATGGAAACGCACCCGGTCTTGTATCTACAGTTTCATCTCGTGTACACGAAGCCTGCTCTTTGCCTCAGCCTGGGCACGTCTGCCACACTTGCTGCGTGGACCCTCACAGTGCAGCACGGCTTAGTGTCCAAATCCCAGCTCTGCCCTCCCCAGCTGGGTGACTTTAGACAATCTCCATAGTTTCTCCATGTGTAACTGGGGCTAACAGTACCCCTGACAGGGTTACGATGAAGACTGAAGGTGGAACAGCTCCTGGCACAAAGAGCTCAGTACTTGCTGGTTGACGCCAATGCTCAGGGACCAGGGGACACAGACTAGGCTCAGAGTTGGGTCCTGGACACGTCATCACTGGCATTTCCTGGGAGCAAATGGCTGCAACTAACTCCTAGTCTGACCTGTCTCATCTTTTGTGTGTGAATTCTATTATACATGCAATGGCTTCTTAAAGCATAACTTTCTAGTTGATAAAAATCACAGAGAAATGGTAAAGTCTGTGGCATTCTTTTGTCCTGGATATTGCTTGAAATAAGTGGGCTATTAAATTTGAAAAATAGGTTAGATCACAATGGGATCTAACCTATGCATAACATGTAGTTACCATATAACTACAGAATTTTAGATTTAGCTCTACACTGTAATTCAGCAATTTCGTTCTTGCCGGTCACTGAAGTCCTGTGCAGATTTTTGTCATATGTAAGTAATATAATCCATCATTATAATTGCAAAGTTTTATAAATGTAAGTAAAGGAGGCCTATCAAAACCCTTTTTTCAAGGTACTCATGAGGCAGAACCAAGCATTCCCAAGGGATGATCTTTTTATGAATTCTTAAGGAAGAGGTTATAGCTGTAATTCTTTGATAATGAGAGAAAGTCACATGTTCCAAGACTTGAATTTAAAAACAACTAGACCATAGGAAGGGAGTGGAGAAGGGGAGGGGAAGGGAAGGAAGGGAAAAGGAAAAAAAAAGAATAGAAGAAAAAAAGGGAAACAAAGGTTTTGTAAATAAGAAGGGTAAGAAGGGTTGAAGGGAGGGGAAGAGAATGGGGGAAAAAAGGAGAATCAAGATATATCATGTACAGATACAAATTCCCTATGATGAATGTAATCATTATATATATCAAAAGCATACCAATAAAATTAATTTTAAAAATTTGAAAAAAAACTAGATCATTCAAAAATGGTTTCACAATGGATCATGTAATCGTAGGTATTGTTTCCCTAGAAAATGAACTTTTAATTTCATATGGAAGAAAAAGACTAAAATCAAATCCAAGATTCTTATTTTAAACATATTGAGTCTGATGCATAAACTGTATTTACATGGATGTAATGTTAATGAAGTCTAGCGAAACCATGTAACTTCTACCAAAGATTCCAGGGAAGGGAAGCTCAACCTGTGCGATGTGGTGTGGCACAGGAAAGCACACACTTCTGAGGCAGCAGAGGGGTGCCTCTGCTTGATGAAGGACCTTCTGTGATTTAACTCCCTTGAACCTTTATGTCCTCATCTGTAAAATGGGGCCAACGATGGTGCATTCCTCAAAAGGTGATGAGGATTAAGTGTAAAGCACTTACACACAGGAATTGAAATACAAGGAGAACTCAGAAAAAATGAACTATTTAACTGTTACGAAAAAACACAATCTCCCAAATCAGTGAATGTGAAGATTGATTTATATTATACCTGGGTTAAAAACAGGCAGCTCTTTCTAGGAGTAAGATAATAATTTAAAAATCCAATCTCTCTCCCTCGCTCCAAGAAGCTGGTGGCAGATCATTCCTCTCTTCCTGTGGCAAAACTCATGAGCAGCGGGGGATGTGGCATCCTCCTGCCAAAACGGCAGGTGAATCCCTTCAGGTTGCCAGGTGTCAGGCTTGGCAGTTCTCTGCCTTCACATTTTTTTAGGTCTCTGTGACACTCCAGCATTTCATATGTTCTGTTAGAATTCGTTATCTCATGTGAAAACCTTGTTTCGGCTACGTGTCCTTTCCCAAAAAAGGATGTTAGGTAAGACTGAAAAAGAACAAGATACTGTACACCTTTTTATGGAAAAGGTGGGGAGCAGTGGTTCCTTTTGTCCACATGTAGGAAAACTTCCCTGTAGCTGACATGGTAGCACACACCTTTAATTGCAGCTACTTGGAAAGCAGAGGTGGAAGGACTTAGAGTTTGAGACTAGCCTGGGCAATTTAGTAGAGATGGGGGAGAAAGAAAAGGAAGGAAAACAGCAACCAAGCCAGCGAGAGAGTGAGCTGGGCGTGGTGGTGCACGCCTGTAACCCCAGCACTCGGGAGGCTGAGGCCCAGGATTGCTGCCAGTTTGAGGCCTGCCTCGGATACACAGTGAGTTGAAGGGGCAGCCTGAACTACATAGTGAGACCCTGTCTCAAAAAACCAAAAATGAAAGCAGGAAAGAGAGAAAGAAAAGCATCTTTCTCAGACAGTGAGTCTCCTGTGCTGGCAGTTTACAAAGAGGCTGAAGATGGACTCATATGGTAGGAGACAGAAAAAAGGGATAGAAGGGGCCGTCCTACTTCCCACAGATGGAACAGAGGGAGCATTCTTCAGGTGGGGAGAAGTAACTGAACGCCAATCTGAGAATAACTGAAGCACAATTTCTTCAAAAGAATTAGCATGCAGGTTTGATGGTGCTCTTTAAAAATGGTTCTCTGGGTAGTTTACCAGTTCCATTTAAAAAAGGACCATATGGGTAGACGTGCTTACTTTTTGCACACCATGTGTTCTCAATTATTCCTGGGCCACTATTTCCCTTGTGTGATAGTAATGACGTCAAGGGAACCAGTGGTGCCGGCCTAGCTTGCTGGCCTGGCTCAGCCTGCCTTCCCTGAGCTCATGCACACGGGCAGGGGCACAGCACTGCTGACACCATGTGGAGAGCCCAGATGTTACCGTGCGTTCTGCACCCTGCCTACTCTGCACAGCCTCTGTCCAGGTGGCCTCCACACCCCTGGGGGGTATAGAGGAGTGGGCTGGGGAACAGATCTGCGGCAGGTACGGACAGCACTGACAAGGACATGGGAACCATCCTCCTGGGAAGAAGTAGCTGTTGAACCTCAATCTGAGAATAACTGAAGCACATTTTCTTCAAAAAAATTAGTGTGCTACTAATTAGTGTGTGCTAGTAATTAGTGTGTGCTAGTAATTAGTGTGCTAGTGTTTTCAAACCCCAGCCCACCTGACTCCAGATGCATGCTGACCCATGCTTCCTGCCCTGCTCCCTGGGCTGTCATGTACACAGATGAGCAGGAAACCCACGTGGCTCTATCATCCTGACTGGCCATTATCCGACACTTGCAGCCATTTCAAAGATGCCCAGATGATGGAGAGGCTCACCAAGCACTACTTGGAACCTGGTGCTACCACCGCCATGTCCCTGACACCTCAGGGATGGGACCACCAAACCTCAGGTTCTTTACACAGCTCTGACCGTGGGGCACCTGATGGGGCTGGCCCCACCATGACAGTGGCTTCCACTGCCAAAGCACGGGCCCTCCCGGGTTCCTTCACTGCAGTCAGGTCATGTGATGAGGGTGTGGACACTGTACACGCACAGGGGCTAGGTACACACACAGAAAAGCACTCGTTTCCTCACCTGTAAAATGAAGTGGTTAAGCTAATTCTGTGGCTTTTATGTGCACTTCTTTTTTAAAGCAGAAAAAGAATCCCAAAGAGTACTGTTGTTAGAACCCCAACATGTAAATTGGAGCTTCTCTGCTGGAAGGTGGGAGGAGACCCTGCAGCCCCGTCTCCCCAGCCTCCTGTGTCAGCCTGGCACCCCCAGCCAGACTCTGCCGAGGGCCGGAGCAGCTCAACAGCTTCGGCCACAGATCCCAGGACGTCAGCTCCTGCAACCCTGACAAGACACACCCAGAAAGCAAAGCAAGGGCAGGAGACAGCAAAGGAGCACATTCTTTCTCTGAAAAGCTCCTGGTTGGATGAACGGCACCTCTGGAGATGGAGAGGGAGGAAGTACTACAAGCAGTTAACGCCACTGTGAGTCACATCACATCATTTCACATCTGTATACATACATATATGTATTTTGTTTTTAACATTGTGAACTTTAATTCTTTCCAAAGCATATAAAAGTGAGTTAAGAAAATAGCATTTTTTAAATTGGAACTGTTGATAATGACCATTAGAAGTCTAACTAACACCCATGTTCACAAGAGCAACCTTTGCAAAAAGTTTTATAGAGGTACAAGTAAGACTTTAAGGAAAGTGAACACTGAGTACAAACAAGAACATTCAATATCTGGGGCTCAATATCTTACGCTCAAATTTCACAGGGCATTAGGATTCTCAGGAGGGCACCCACATATTCCCATGTGTATCTGGTGCTTTGACATAAGGAATGTTCCAAATCCACGGCCGATCTGAGGAAAGAACACATCATATTTATATATATTTCTTTATTTGAACAAGATCACAGGAAATTCACTTACCTCGTGGGATAAAAGCACTCATGTGCTAGATTCCCTAACCTGTAAAGAACGTATTCTGAATGAACCCCAGACGATACTCCCTGCATACAATGTACAGGTTCACGTTAGGGCACAGGGCTGAAAGAGCAGGAGGAGAGAAGTGGGCTGGCAGAAGAACCCCAGGTGCTAATCCTGGCCTGCCACCAAGCCAGATCACACTTTGCCAAGCCAAACCCAGTTTCATCATCTGTATCTATGTCGCGGGCCTGTCACGAGGAATAAATGAGACAAGTCATGGAGCAAGGAAGACACAGCACCTGGCACTCGGCAAAGGTGTGCAGCTATTTCTTTTTCTTTCAGGAAGCCACAGAAAACAATGGTAATAGGCAATGCAGTGAATGGCCATCTTTCTGCTCCTAGCTGGTCAGAGTTGTGTCCATGAGATTTGTTGTTGTTGAAAGTTCAGGACTGATAAGACATGAAATCTCTGTTACATGGCTGCAGACCCATGTCAAAGAAAGCAGCATGCCAGGGCATGGTACACTGGAGAGCACCCTGAGGACCTGTGTCCAAATGCCTCTCTATCCCCACTCAGCACTTTAGTGAAGGCCTTGGGTTTTGGCCTCAGGTTCCTCCTCAGTGAAATAGGAAATTATTACATTAGCAACTGCCAGGGATTACTATGAAGCTAAATGAGAACATCTGTGAAAGTTCCTGGCATGTTGTAGGTGTTTGATAAACGGGAATTTTTCTTCTTTTAGGTGATTTTTCAGAAATTGAAAATAACTTCAACAAATCACTCTAGCCATGCATCACTACTGCTAGTCAAACCATTTCAAAAGAGCCATAATAACATGGATAGGGTGTAAATATATCACAAGGATTAAAAATAAATCCCCAACTTTGAAAGGTTGCAGTGCTTATTGTAAACAGCCACTGCCCATGTCTAAAAGCCTGCCACTGCCAGGCTACCACAGTGGACTGCAACCTCTCTTCTGGGACCCTTCCCTTTCTCCTCCACAGAGGGGATGGGAGCCCAGAGAACAGCCCGGTGAATGATGGTATCTGTTACCCTTTCCTTGCAGCAGCCTCACTGATTATATTCAATAAGCTGGGAGCAATCATGCAAACAGCAGCTCCCAGCAGGATGTGCAGGAAAAGAATTCCAAAGACAGCAACAAATTATCAGAACACTGTTGCTTGCCTTTGGCCTTGGGAAGGCTGGAAAGCATGAAACCAAGCCCCTTTTGTTAATTTAACAAGCTCTTGGAGAATGGTAACCCTCTGCCAGTTTCAGTGTTTGTTTCATAAGAGGTTGAGGGACTGGCAGGGTGATGGGCAAGGGCCTGACTCCCCACTGCTTTAAACAAACCCTCATTCTCTTCCACTGGAAATATATCTTCTGTGTCCAGACCTCTATTATTTACCAATCTTATTGCTCCGTGGGGCAACATCAGCTCTGCTTCATTCCCAAGGCAGAGGACACCCTGGCTCTTGCTATAGAAGTAGCTAATAGTGATGCTTTTCACAGTAATGCAAGATGCGTGATGCAGACCTTTACTAACTAGCAACTTCAAGATCACCATTCCATTTACCCCTTTTCCTGAAAATTAGGCAGTAATGACCAAGCAAGGGTCTGGTAACCCCTTGTTGCAAATCCCCTGCAGCCGAGCTTTACAAACCGTCCACTACACGAACTGGAAGGAAAGCCAGGAAAACAGCCACAGACACAGGAGGGGGTCTGGGATTCTGCTTCTTTTTATCCTTTGCTACTGGAAATAAGCATTAAAAGTGGCTTAGAGGAAACATAGTTTTTGCTTTACTTCATCTGATTATTTTTTTGATTTCAAGATACTTGGCCATCATTTTTTATGGCAGGTTTTTTTTTTTTTTCCCAGTAATAGTGATTGAATCCAGGGCCTCTGCACTGAGCTACAGCCCTAGTCTTTTTAAAAACTGTTAAACTTTGAGGCAAGGTCTCACTGAATCGCTAAATTGCCCTAGCTGGGATTGAACTGGTGATCCTACTGCCTCAGCCTCCTAGAATGCTGGGATTACACGTGTGCACCGCCACCCCTGCATCATGGCAGTACATTTTTTGCTGAGCTTTTTCTGAAGTCTTCTGGTTTAAAAAAAAAAATGAAACAAGATATTGTATGTGTTACAATGGTTTGACAATTCCTTTTTAAAATGAAGTGCTTTTAAAATGTTCTTAACCACTAATTTTTCTACATTTTAGTAAAATGTCTTTCTACAGTCCACATGGCTCGCTTGAATGCTGGCTACACTTGAACCAGTGATATGTGAAATACTGGCATTATTCTACATGCTATTGAGGCAGTGTAGAAGATAAAACAGTACTGACAAAATAAAATGCTCCAGTTTCTCTTGTATGTATCTTTCAAAGAAAATGCCTAAGAAACAAAAAAATTCAATGAAACACAAAGCATTCTGCTTGATGGCCAAATAAAAGATTTATCATCATTCCACAGTCTAAGGTATAGCCTTGCTGTAAACTTCTGAGATCTTGGTGATGCTTTTTCTACAAAGGAAAAGGAACCTCAGGACATTTCTAAGGTTCTTCTATTTCTTTCTTTCTTTCTTTTTTTTTTGGTGCTGGGGATTTAACTCAGGGCCTCATGCTTGTGAGGCAAGCACTCTAACCACTGAGCTAAATCCCCAGCCCCTATTTCTTTCATTTTTGCTTTTCTGCTCATTTGGAAATCAACACTACAGGGAAGGTGGGTGTGGGAATCCACCCAGGGTTGAGGAGTACAAGGTCCAAGGTCAGACCTGGGGTTCAAGCCAAGGCCCTCATATCAGGACCCACCTCTACTATGTATATTCAAGAGAACTCAGGTTAAAAAAAGAAAAGGGTAGTGGACTTCCCCCGTAACCCCACCTACAGGGGGCACCGAGTGAGGCAGAAGGACCACAAGTTCCAGGCCATCTTGGGCAGTGTTAGAGGGCCTGTTTCAAAATAAATAAAATGTCTGGAGGATGGGTTTAATCTCAGAATCACCATGAGAAAGAGGAGGGGGAGGGGGAGGGGGAGGAGGAGAGAACCTAAATATAGAAGACAAAAGTGCAGCATAAAAATGAGAAGGGGGAAGTGATTGTCCTATGCAAGCCTTATTATTTAAAAAGCACTGCTCACCAAGGTAAGGGGAAGAAGGGAGAACTGATAATTCATGTCTCATTATGTGACAGGATCTGAGCTAGCCATTGTAATAGGGACAATGTAATAGGAACATCCTCTTTAATTTTTTGGTGATAGATGGAGTGGTCATGGATTCCTTGAAATTTTGATAAAATTCCTTTGGAATTCCTTTGGAAGACACATTCTATATAACCTTGCTAATCAAAAAGAAGTTTTCACAAATATACAATAAGCTTGGCGGACTCAACAGACCATAGCTGCTTTGGGAAGACAGGAAGAATGCTTACTATCAACACAAATGATCAGAGAGGTACAAAGTCGCCTGTAAGGCAGGATGACACGCTGACAGCAGGAGACAGGACTGCCTTTGACAGATGTGTCAGTATGACTTAAGAATTGGAACCACAGGGGAGGGAGGGTAGGAAAGTTGCCAGGGGGCAGGCAGCACCAGGTGGACAAGAGAAGGCCCTACTGGCCAGGCAGGCTCCCTCAAGGAAATAGAGATTGGAATATTAATGGAATCACATTATTAAAACTCTCTCATCAGAAAAGTTTTCCCTGCTCAGAATTAGTGCTTTCAAAGAAACCCCACAGATTAGGATTTTGCTACTCATGTGGGTCTCTGCCCTTGAGGGGAGAACGTGCTGGTTTTGGTGATACGCGCTTGCCAGTGTAAGGCAGTGACTGTGTCCTAACTGTGCACCTTGTCTGTGTGTGTGTGGTGGCCTGTCCTAACTGTGCACCTACCTTGTCTGTATGTGTGTGGTGGCCTGGCCGACCGTGGGGCCGGGTCACACCCAGGGTGGATGCTGGGGTGAAGGCGGTGCGCCTCGGCCAGCCTGCTCTGAAGATGAGGGACCTGCCGTGGATACTCCTGGGCGTTCTCTATGGTGAAACACACTTGGTCACTCTCCTTAGGAAATTAATAGTTTAGGGCAGCGGTTTTCAAAGTGTGGCACGGGGACCTGGCTAAACCATCATGTGTTATGTTCACTGTCACATCCACACAAGTGTGCAGAGGCGGGTGACGCGACATACCAACAGACTTGAGAGCAGCTGTATGATGCATAATAAAGAGGCTTCCCAAACCATTAATAACACTTTCCTTGCTAATTTTGTCTTCTGATTGTGGAAGTGGCCATTAAAATGTTACAATGCATTTGTTACTTTTATTTTTTATTTTGGCTGCACTGGGGTTTGGACCCAGGGCCTTCACACTGAGCTATATCCTCAGCCCTTAAAAAGAATTATTTTGAGACAGGGTCTCACTAAGTCATTAAGTTGCCTATGCTGAGTTTGTGATTCTCTTGCCTCAGCCTCTCCACAGTGCTGTGACTACAGACCCTGTGCCACGATACCTGGCCCAAGTTAATAAATCCATAAATAAAAATTTCTTGTTTTTAATTTCTAATATAGTAAAAATGAATAGATATGAATAAAAGCTCTTTATGCTTCTCAATAATTGTAAGACTACAAAAGGGTTTCAAGATCAACCAATGTGAGGGCTACAGCCCCACTGGCCTAGATAGGCTACTACAAACCTGGTCTTCCAGAGGGTTCCATGAACCAGGCTCCCACTGAGTGACCAACAGCATCTCCTAGGCTGTTTGAATCCAGCACAACCCACCCAGCCATGACTCCCTGGGTCTGTGTCTTACCTTTACTTCCATACAATTCTGGGGGCAGATCGTATGGCACGGGGAAAGAGGGTGTGGGCTCCTGGCTGCCAGAGAAGAATTTCTGCTTCACTTTGAAGCTGTCCAGGCCCTGTAGACACATAGAGGGAATCTATGTTTGTATTCCATTTTCTAAAAAGAACCAGAAGATCCCAAAAAACAATTATATCCTTCTGACATCCACACACGCGCACAAAAAATCTAAGTGATTTCAGAGCTATTTTCAATGTCTGATAGATAAATATATTTGTAACTCTCCCAAATTATTTTCTTTCCTAAAAATAAGACAGGCTTACATTTCAAGACTTGAAAGTTTTCAAGAGTTTAACAAAAGATAGGAAAGAATCAAAAGAAAGAGTTTTAGGGACTACAGTCCATTTCTACTAAATACTACATACAGTTGTCAGGGAGTCTGTAGAATTCACTGTATAAAAATAACTCAAAATACTTTCAATATTGCTATAGTAACGGGCTGCCTGCTCAGTAGTGAGAAGAAGTAAAAGTTGCTCTCATGTATAATGAAAGTACTCCAATAGAACACAAAAACGAAAATTCTTCAAAACCTACCAAATGGAAGGTTTATTCCGTGACCTCTTGAGCAGGGTGCTAATCTCAAGTGTCCCCTGGGGTGGAGGTGGAGGTGGTCGGGTCTCCCCTACCCAGGCTGATTCACACACTGCCTTTCCTTGTCCCCTGGGGCCTGAGCAGTGCAGATGCTTAACACACCAGGGCTGCCCCCTGGGCCTCTGCACATAGACATCTTCTGGGCCTTCCTGGCTCACCCTGGCCCTCGGCTTTTTAGTCTGTCCAACTGTCTCTCATGCCTCTGCCCACTGCTCGCACACAGACATATCCTAAATACCCTCACAGTAGGGTATTTAGTGCTAACATCTTGGGCAGGAGGAAAAGAATGAGCACTGGGGTTGTTGTCTCTGTGGTAACTTACGGAACTCTGGTCGTGGGTACAGCATGGCAGGACATGGCAAGAGTCGCTCTGACCTTGGCTTCAGACAACCTGAGTTCTAGCCTTTGCTCCAGTGCCTACTAAGTTGTGTGCAAGGCTGACATTAGCATTCATTCATTCACTGGGCAGCGAAACAGATGGAGGGGCCCCAGAGTCCAAGGTCATCACATGTATTTCTTCTAATTTTGTAATTTGTGCCTCACTAACCCCTTGTGGGGGTGGGCTTATTTGCTTACCCTAACACAAGCTCAACAGGACACTGAACGGGAAGGTACGACTTCTACCCAGTTGAAACTGGAATACAGTGTAAACAGCACAACAAAAAGCAGCACATCCCTAAAGATGTCAGACGTGCAGCCCACCCAGATTATAATGCTAAGATCTCACAGAAGATGGAAAACACTGGAACACATGGAAAGCTCCACTTCTCAGTCTGCCCCTCACTCCTCAGGCATCCCCTTCCTGGGTAGCCCAAGATCCCCAAACCTTTGGCCTAGGGGAACTTGGGAACTTTGATTCCAAGATGCCCAAGTTTCCGATTTGTATGACTCAACAGAGTTCCTTTCTCTTTGACTGGAACTGCTATCTTGGGGTCTCTACTGGCACAAGTCTGGGGCAAAGGCCCAGAGGTGGAGGGGCTAGTGAAGTCCCCTTCTGAGTGAGGCATGTGACATACAGGAGTCACCATTATTCCTGCCCCCATGGAGTACACCGTCTGGGGAGAAACATTAAGGAAACGCATTTCTAAAAGTAAAATAAATAATCACAATTTGCAGTGAGTGCTGTGGGAACAGTGGGGTTTTGACAGCAGCACTGGGGGAGGCAGAGGATGGTCAGCTGAAGCCTCTCTAAAACAGGGGACACTGTCATTAAACTCCAGAAGAGAGAGGAGAGCTTGAAGTGAAAGTGGAAAGAATAATGTTCCAGGTGGAGAGGGCAGCACCTACCAGGGGCCAGGGTGGCCAAGATCTTGGCACATTCTGGGAACTAAAATAGATGGTTGGTGAGACAGGTGGCTACTTATGGGCTGGTCTCAATTTGTTCATTTGTGAAACTGGGAAGGCAAAGCTCCTGGTGGTCATCATGCTGATGTTTCTAACTTCAGCCTCAGCACAAGTCCTGGTCCACAGTAGGTGTGTAAGAAACACTGAGCTGCAGACATGGGACTGTAGCACCGCCCCAGCTCTGGTGGCTTCTGCATGCGAACAAGTGGAATACACATGGCTCATGCATGATATGCCCCACTGGAGGGTATGGGCTTGCTGCTCTGATGGAGATGCTGATTAATACACTGAAACATGCCTGGTACAAATGCCAGACATAAAAGGAAGAAAGATCTATTTCCAGGATAAGGAAAGGCTTTGTAGAAAATAGTGTTTCAGCTGAGCTTTGAAAAATTGGTATAATTTTGGCAAACAGAGTGACGGTAGGGAAGAACGTCAGAAAAGAGGCCAGTGTAATCCAGGACAGAACTAGAAAAGCACACAGCAGGAACATCTGGGGGTGGGGGTCGTAACACTGGGAAGGAATTCAGAGGCAAGCTGCAGAGGTTTTGGATGGGAGCCAGCACGGACATCTGTGGCTGGTACCTGTTAACCAGAATCAGTCCCTGGCATGTGAGCCACACTGGGGGTGTTGGAGAAGAGACTTCTTTCTGGGGGGACTCTCATGTCCACCAAGGTGAAGGAGGACATCAGAACCCAGGGGGCATGGCCCTGAGGAGGAGCCCCTGGATTCAGTCCCTGCCTGATGAAAGGGACCTGTCCTCTTCGTCTGCTTTGTGGCCTTCACTAGTTTGGGTTGAATTTCTGTCAGTAAAGGAGCCTGGCCTTTACTTCCGCAGACAGTGAGAAGTTGCAGAAGGCTTCAGAAGAGAAATGCCCCACTATGAAGGCAGACAGCAGGAGCCTGGAAAGTGACCTAGAAAGGGACTCCTAGAGCAGGAGACCAAGAGTCACTGCCATACAAGGACAGAGAAGGGTAAGAGGTTACTCAAGGATTAGTACTGCAAAAAGTTTAGATACAAAGTGAGGTGACGCTGGGCAAGGGGTATCTGTGGAAACAGAAAGAAAGAAATGGATTGGAAAGAGACTAAAAGAAAATAAAAATCAAGGACATGTGAGGGTAGGGAAGAGGAGGAAGTGGGCTGGGAGATCAAGGACTCCTGGAGGCTTTGAGCCTGGTCACTGAAGGTCATCAGAGCCTGCTCCCTGCCCCCTACTTTTTCTCATTCACCCAGGGGATGCTCAGCCAACAACTCTCCAGATGCAGGACCGGGTCCCTCCTCACATCCTACCTTGACACTTTCTAATTTGAGGAAATTCTTCATAATCTCTTACTTTGGTAGACTACTTACTTGCTGTGGGGCTCTAGCAAGTTACTTAACCTTTCCAGGCCTTGGTTTATTAAATAAAGATAATGATGGTATCTAATTCATAGGGATATGTTATTTAGAACGATAATTGGGGGGCTGGGGATTTAGCTCAGTGGTTAAAGTGCTTGCCTTGCAAGCACAAAGACCCGAGTTCCATCCCCAGCACCAAAACAAACAA
This sequence comes from Hystrix cristata, assembly GCA_004026905.1. Classification (NCBI taxonomy): domain Eukaryota; kingdom Metazoa; phylum Chordata; class Mammalia; order Rodentia; family Hystricidae; genus Hystrix; species Hystrix cristata. The sequence continues at coordinate 61,719 of PVJO010001555.1, forward strand.
ACAAACAAAAAACCCCAAAAGACAGAACAATGATTGGCACGTGATAAGTATTCCAGGAAATAAACTAGCATAACTGAAAAATATTCCTTCTATTTTACAGAAGAACCAAATCTGGAGCTTATATAGTTACACAAGGCCGCACAGCTATCTGAAGCAGCAAGGCTAGAAATGGAACCCTGTCCTTTCTATTCTTGGTCTTATGCTGCTTCCCCTAAGCAAACAAATGGTCTCCCACTTGGCACAGAAACCGTAAGAATGACAGAAGTCCTTGCCAACCAAGAGTCAGAGGTAAGGTAGGCCACACCAGGACGAGCCAAATTCTGGATATCCTGGTACAGAAGGGGTCAGAAGTTGGGAAGTAATGCCAATTTAGTGATTATTAACTCCTTTTATGGGGTTTTAGGTAAAAAAAAAAAAATATGACCTTCCTCTTCTTTTGCTCCTAGCTTGTTACTTCCATCTGTATCAAGGCAATGGAAGTTTCTTCACGGCCTGGAACAGTTCCCGGGCCCTACATGTTTTGACCCAGGCCTCCATTTTGTGGAGTCTGGCCTCAGTTACAAGAGTTGAACCATCCATGTCTGACAGGAAGCAATATGCTTTCTTCTTGAATGCCATTTTTGATCCAAATTCTAGGGCATTATACAAAAAAAAAAAAAAGTACCACTTTTCCTTTCAATCTGGATGTCAAATAATTTGAGGCTGTCTCCTAATTATCATTATTTATATATCACAGTGGTATTGCATGGCATTTTACAAAACAGAGGAAGGCACCCTCCCAGGCAGAGCTACTTAAAAGACAGTGAAGACAATACATTTATAAAACACCAGGTGAGAGGGTGGACACATATCACACAGGAGAAATTGCCAGCTTTTCCCTTTGACAGCTTTGGTTTGGTTCAGCAGCTTGGCTCCGTCACCGGGAGCAAGAGGCCTGCTCAGATTTCAGCTGAGGATGCTGCTTGTTTTGCTGGTGTATGTGTGTGAGCAGTAGCCACGAGTGGTACAGCCCTACACACAAGGCATCAGATTTTCTGGGTAAAACAGTGACAGCTTCTGAGCCCCCCAGAAGGAGCACAGTTGATCAGAAATGGACTAAGTGGCAGGGAAGGAACCACAGGAAGGTGGTGGCCTGTCCCTCCAGTGAGGCAGGATCTGATGCCCTGTGCAGGTGTTTCTAGGAGGAGAGTGCACCTGCCTGGGCTCTGCAAGACGGTTCTAGGATGCAAAGGGCTGGCTGAGCATGGTTCAGGAGGAAGAGAAGCAAGGGCACAACATTCCGAAAGTGATGTCAAGACTCTGGTTTGACTGAAAGCCTAGGAAACACTGGCTTCCAAACTTCCGTTGGGCCACATGCTGGACATGCTGCTGCGGTCATCATTGTCAACAATGGCCTCCACTGAGCACCTGTTAGGGACTAGGCACTGTTTTGTTTTTTTTTTTTGGTGCTGGGAATCGAACTCAGGGCCTTGTGTTTGCAAGGTAAGCACTCTAACCACTAAGCTAAATCCCCAGCCCCTAGGCACTGTTTTAAGCCCTTTACACATCCTACCTCTTCATTCTCACATGATTTTGAGTTAGTTAATGTACTAACTAACAGGGGACAGTGGAGAATAATGGGATTTTAAGAAGTAAAATAACCCAGATAGTAAGTGGGACCCTGGCTTCTAGTCCGTCTTACTTCCAAGCCCATTCTCTTTCTGTTACTGTGGTTCCTACGGTTCTCAGGCCCCTAAATCTTCCAACTCTGTGTCCTGGAGAGTTCTTTTTCTTGGTTCTTGGGATTGCTCCATGTGTTTTTCCACATTCTGTCTTTTTCCAAGTTCTTGTAGTGTCTCTGGCTCAAATGAAGGAAAGCAGCCCAGGATGACACGATTACAAAGGGCCCGTTGCTCCTTGACCCATGCTCATTAATATGCTCACAGGTCAAATGACCAGAGCCCAGGTGTATGGGAGGGGAAGCCAGGACACAAGCTTGTTCTAGCTCTTGGTGGACCGTGAAGTCACACAAAGGAATCTGTATGTGATCTTGCAGGCCAAGGGGAACCACTAAAGGCTAAGGGCACAGGAGTACAGACTGGGATATGTGGCAGAAACAGCACTGAAGCAGAGTGGAAGCCTGAGATGAGCAGGGAAGGGCCAGTGAGGCCAGGGGAGAGAGAAGACAGTGACACTTTTGCCAAGGCAGATGAGACAGACAGGATATGGAAGGGTGAGAGGCCAGTGGTATTATCAGCTGAGTGGGAGAATGTAAGATGGTGCCAAGAAAGGGTGCATGAAACACTGATGCCCGGCTGTGGACTCCTGGGAAAGCCTGGGAGCCAAGCAATGGGCCAGTCCCACAGCAAGTGGACAGAGCTGGTGTGGGGAAGGCGAGCAAGGAGAGGCTCAGCTGTGGGGGTGAGAAGGGGTTCAGCTGCGGCTCTTGGAAGTTGTGTTAGTTCTTCCAGCCAGAGCCCAAGTCCTAAGAAGAGTGCATATACCTGCAGTATGTGTCATCTCTGAGAACAAAAGGACAAAACACAGTTTATGCAGAACAGAGAAAGGGGAAAGCAGAGACTTGGAGACTGAGGTCAAGTAGAGACTTGGCTTTTTGGGGATCGGATTGCAAGACTTGAGTCTGAACACAGAACAGAAAACAGGGAATCTACCATCTCAGCAGTAAACGAACCTGGGGTTCTGAAGAGGCTAAGGTGTCCCTCAGCCCCGAGACAAAAGCAGGGACCCTTGTGTTGCCTACTGGACATCAGGCCTTGATTCTAAAATGGCCATGTCCATGGTTCACAAAGGCACGAGGCGTTCTAGTCACAGTATGTGGTACATGTTCAGTAAACACCAAAAGGAATCACGTTCAAAGAGAAATATTTCTGCCTCCCTGAGATACACACACAGATGCCTTAGGGTTTGATATATAGCCAAGATTTTCCATAGGTGTGTATTTCAAAGTTAAATACAAAGAAAGGAACAATCCAGAGAACATTACAGAATTGGTAAATTGATGTGAGACTTCAAGACAATAAAGTCTGACTGAAATCAACAAACTTTCATTAGGCACCTAGTATATGCCATGTGTTATTAAGAGCTGGTCACACAAAGTCAAATATACTTTGGCATTAATTACTTTGACGTTAATGTCTAAGGCTCTTGAAAGCTACAGATGCTCTAAATGCAAGTTACCTTAATCTTGAGAAATGTGTTTATGCATTCATTCACTTAAAAAAGGCAGAAAAAATGGAAACAGGTCATTGTTCAGTTACTAAGGACTCAGCAGCTTCCAGATCAACGTCAGAGTTCCACGTGGCACCTTTATTGTGAGGCCACCTGGCGGCCGAGTGACAGGCCCTGGTCAGGGCTTTGGAAAGTGGAACCGCAGGGGTCCCTCTAGGTGACTGCCTGTGCTGTTTGAGGCTGTGCCATCCCTGACTGCAATACTGGCTTCACATCATAGTTCAGGACACAGTGATCGAGATGGTCTCTGGTGAAGGACAAAAGAAGCAACTCTGGGTGCTGATAAGTCAGAAATGTGGGTGGCAGAGACATGGAGTTCTGCCCAGGAGGCAGGAGGGGGTGGTCCTGAGACCAGATTCTGGATGTCATCCAGCCTGAATGAGGACCGTGAACTTCACAAGGCCAATCTCTTTGGCAAAGATGTAACTAAAAGCATCAAAAGCCCAAATTACTGATATTGAAGTGGGAAACTTAAAGAAAGAAATAATACCCTGCCTTGTTCTATAACAAATTGCGTGCTTGTCAGCAAGTATTTTAAGATCAATAGAGAAATCTATAAGGCACTTATTAAGTGAATATATAGGCGCTGGCCTGGAAAGCTGGTCTAAACTGGAGAAGTCCCTGGCAATGCGGAGTGCCAGCCTCTGAGCTGTGGAGCCAACCGGCGGCAGCAAGCAGGGAGAGGGCTGACTTCAAAGCCCCTTGAACTGGCCTGGCCCCATTCTCCCAAGTCTTGGCTATCCAACAATTTCTTTGATTCTGTGACTTTCCCCAATATCTTTTCAGTAAGTTTCTCCTATTTATGGGCTCAAATTGGTGCTTGCATAACACAATCAAAAGAACATGAAGGCCCTCTTGTCTTAGGTTCTGCTCACTGGGCTAGTTACCTCATGTCTTCACACTCAGCTCCCATCTGGGACACCTCTTGTCTTACTATTCATCTACAGCATGCTTCTCTGACATTTATGAATGGCAGATCCATGGGAGGACCGAAGTCATACACTTCCGAGTACTTTTCACAATGTCTAACCTGAGGACCTTGCCAAGTCATTTAGCACATCTGAAGGACAACTCAATAAGATGGAAAAATGGCTGGTGAGAAGAGAGTCTGTGGGTCCTCACTAGTGTTACAGAGGAAGCTGATGTAGTCCTGTCCCAGGCTCTGTAGCTTGAGACAAGTCAACACACTGTTGGAGAATGTGTTACCTTCTTAGTACTTTTGCTTGTGCTTGCTCTCTTCCTCTCTCATATATTTTACTTGCTACATATCAAAACAGTGAATTAGACTAAGCCTATACACTGAAAGGCCATAAGAAATTTCTCCTTTAGATGGCATACTGGCATATATACAAAGTTCTAATTGTTTAATTCTTTCCCTTTCCTTGTTTCATTCTTCTCCTTTTATTTCTTATCTCTCTCTTCAGTTTTCCAGATACATAGAAAAAGAACAGAAAATATATAAATGGTTACAGAATTGGGCCAGTACTGCCTTGCTTTTGATACATCTATTAAAGATTTAGAGAGACAGATTCAATCTCAAATGTAACTGTGAATCAGTCTGGCAATCATCTAGCTAGCCTGGCTGGGGCCTATCTCTTGAATCTGCTGGTATAACATGAATGGGGTGCAATCTATTTTTTATTTTCTTGCCTGATTGCCTTTATAAATAATGAAATTTCTACTTTACCTCAAGTGTGCTATAGTGGACTTTTTTCTTTTTCCAAAAATGTAGAAACAAGAGGCCAATATAAAATCAATTTGTGGATTTTAAGTGATTATTCCCATTTTCCCCTCTATTATCTTTCTCTAGTGTACACAAAATAATGTCTGAGCTAAAAATTAGCATCCAAAAAGGACCTAGAGGATGTGGAAGGGCAACACGGTATATTTCTTTCCTATTAACATTTTCATTATCAGAGATCAAGGCAGAACAGTTACGAAAGACTAGAATTGTGCAAATCCTTACAACAAAAGCCAAACTAGAATGAAATGGAATTTTCCTACTACTAAAGTTACCACTGGGAGATAACTCTAGCCTCAGTTTAACACCAGTCAATTACTGCACACTACTGTTATCCTTGAGTTGTGGGGTCATTATTTCCCAGAAGCTGTGATAAATCTGGAAGATCATGAAGAGATCATGAGATCTTAGATCTTGCCCACTTTCACTGTAGAACCTTAGGGATGTTGTATCCCTGCCTAAAAAGCAGCTAAGCATCTACCTTACGGGGCTGCAGAAGCTGAGGTCTTTAAAGAGCTGGAAGCAGAATGTGGACCTCTGTTTTATTCTGTATCAAGGAAACAAAATGGGCCAAAACCTGCATAATTCCACTATCAACAGGGCAGTTATACAGATTTGTAGCAAATGCTTTGAGATGCAGAAGGATGGACAAAGACTGGCAAGGGCAGGACAGTGAAAGTGAGAAAAGAACTGTTTCCTGGAGCCTGGTGTGAGGACAGACCAGTAAGACCTTCGGCGAGGCTGGAGGGAAGGTGCTCTCCAGCACCCTTGTGACTGGGAATTCCTGTGTGTTACGTGGGTCCAGATTCAAGTCCAAGGACAAGCGGAGAGCACCTCCTTAGCTAAACTTGCTTCAGTCAAAGTGGTTCACAATGGAGCTATGTCAGGTATGCTTATCCTATATGCAGCTATAGCAAGTGGTAAAAAAGGGAAAGAGCAAGAATAAAAGAGCACCACTAGGCCAGCCTTACCACATTCCACCGGACCAGTGTGGCTCAGAGCAAATGTGAGGCAGGAGGATGGGGGATCCCAGGGTATCCATGCCTCTGGGGGTGGCGGGTGGGAACACATCTCACCGGACCAACGCGATTCTAGTGTCTAGAGCAACATATGGCTTGTACAAGCTGGTCCCTGCACGCCAGCCGGCCACTTCATCTGGTGTGCATGCAGAAACTGTGCTATTCCAAAGTGGGAAGACGAGCATCTGTGCTGGCCATGTTGAGACAGCTTTTGATGCGGCCCTCTCCAGGGACTTGCAGGCCCCATACACGGGCCCTTGGCTAACTCCTGAGGGACTCAGAGGCCCCATATTCGGGCCCTCTGCTAACCCCTGAACTCCAGCTGCTGACTCAGCCTGTTTTGCTCTTGCCCTTCCCTTTCCAGGTATGATGCTCTTCCCACTCTCCTCCCATACTGAAGCCTGCAGCCCTCTCCTCCTCCCTCCATCCCCTAGGCTCTCTACTTCTCAAGTGAGACCTCCATTCACACCCATGTACAGTGTCACATGCTTGGCTGGGCCATTCCTTTGGTGACACTGCATTTACTACCTTGTGCCACATCTTCACATCATGTTTCTCAACACTTACAAGTACTCTGCTAACTGCATCTGCCAACTGCTGATCAGGTATCTGGCCGTACCTGATGAGTGAGTGTTAGTAAACTCCTCAGCACAACCCAGATGTTAAGGGCACAGGTTCTGGGCTAGAATTCCTATCCTGCCACCTACCGACCTTGGGCGTGTTACTGCGATTAAAGCCGAGACCAGAAAAGTCAACCCATTTCCCGTGTGACACAGGGACAGTTGGAAGTGTGAACTCACAAATGCTGAAGGGAGGAAAAGGACCCCAAGCTCGTAGGAGCGGATCATCAGCTGGGCACCGTTCTTCTCCAACGCTCCCCATGCGGCCTTGGACAGATTCGCACTGCAGAGACAAGAATGCAGACAGGGCTGACTCAGCGAGGGTCAGATGTTCACAGCTGCAGGACCCAGATGGGTCAAAAAAATATGTAGCTGTAATCACGTTTATTCAGCTTCTAGCAGAGTTGTGGCATTTCTGAAAAGGGAATCTAATTCCTCCAGAGCTATAATCCTCAGGATTTATCTAATTGCTAATTTGGGACAGCTTTGCCCTCATCTGCATTTTTCCCTCGAGGGCAGCTATTAAAACAATTATCTTTCCTTAGAAAGATTTTGTTTTTTTTGGTGGGTCTAAAATCTTTCTTCTTTTCATAACCCTGGTGCACACAGGATGCTAGTTTTGCTGTATATAAAAGCACTTAAGAGGACTGGGGATGTAGCTCAGTAGTAGGGAACTTGCCTAGGACGCAAGAGGACCTGGGTTCAATTCCCAGCATCATCCAAACAAAAAGCAGCATTTAAGAAAAAAAAATTATGCTAACATCTTGTAGAGTAGTATTTTAAACTTCAGATTTCCTCTTTCGCCCCCCTCTTGTTTGGCCAGGTAGTGCTAATATCTACTTTCAGTTGGAGGGGTCTAGATTGGGAATTGTATCCAGAAAGAAATAGTATATTTAGAATCATGTTTTATAGGGCTGGGGATTTAGCTCAGTGATTAGAGTGCTTGCCTTGTAAGCACAAGGGCCTGAGTTCGATCCCCGGCACCACAAAAAAAAAAAAAAAAAAAGAATCATGTTTTATATAGAAAAAATTTGTGGACATGGCTTAAAAAAAAAGAATCCCAGCAGAAGGAAGGGGACAAGGAAACACATGAGACTCGCATCAATTCTCACGTGGATGCTAAAAAAGTTGACACTGTGTAAATGGAGGGTAAAACAGTGGTTGCTAGAAGCTAGGAAGAGGGGTTTGGGAGGACAAAGGGAGGTTTGATAACTACACTAAATTAAATACTAATATTCTGCAGTGAAACTATAGTTCACAACAATTTATCACACATTTGATAAAGAACTACAAGAGAAGGTGGATGTGGTGGCACATGTATGCAATCCCAGCACTCTGGGAGGCTGAGGCATGACGGATCAAAATTGGAACCCAGCCTGGGCAACTTAGCTACTTGGGGAGATCCTGTCTCAAAATAAAAATAAAAAGGGAAAAGGGACTAGGGATGTAGCTCAGTGAGAAGGCTGTGGGTTTGATCCCCAGTACTGGGACGGGGGGGTACATACTCAGGGAGTACTAGGTACAGACTCAGACACTTAGGAGTGGAGACTCTAAGCCCCCCAGCACTGTTTGTGCAAATGCAGCACAGAAGTCCCATCTATTGATTAACGTAAACTCACCACGAGTCATTTCTTTTTTCCAGTTATCCTAATTATATTCCACTTTAAAAAAATATAATCAAATGTCCGCCATTTAGAACCCTTAGCCTGGCTTTGTGGAAAATGGAGTCTTTCAAGATTCAATGACTGGCGCATCAACTTCCTTTCACAGTGACGTTGGAACTGCTGGAACAGCAGAGTCAAACCAAAGTGGGTGTCAAGTGAGATGAAAAGAATGATCTCTGTCTAGGGCCCTGCAGGAACACAGGATGGAACGTGGAAATTGGAGCTAGGAAAACTCGAAGTGATTAAGCGCACTTGAAAAAACAGAGCGCATTTACAGACCTTCCTGTCTTCCTAAACTGGACCACAGTGAGGACAGGGGACCTATTCGTGATGCACAGGGCCATGATCATGAATGTTGCTGTCACTGGGTGTAACAGAGATGGAAAATACAGAGGAAGTGAGAGACACTTATGATAAGGTGGTATTATGACTTGAGGGAAAGATATTTTTTTTTAAAAGTTCAACAAGGCCGGGCATGGCAGTGAACACCTGTAATCCCAGCATCTGGGTCACTGAGGAAGAAGGACTGCCTTGAGTTCAAAGCCAGCCTGCGTTCCACAGTGAATTCAAGGCCGCCTGAACTATCAAGCAAGACCTCGCTCCCCCCAGCAAATAAACAAAAAAAGTCCAAGAAGCCTGTTTGCTTTTAGGGTTCTCACCTGTTAGTCCTAAAAGGTGACCTCCTGGGCTAAGACACGGGTTAACAGCAAAACTACCCAGTGAGCATGAAGTCAAAATAGTCTTCCTACGAATTTCTCTCACTTTTTAGATCATCACCCGTGGGGAACCCTCTTGACTGTCAGCACCAGGATGCTTGGTGGGAAGTACCTTCGGCATGGCTTTCTCTCATCCTTCCTGCGCACTATGTGTTTCCTCCACACTCCAAGATGTGAGGGCTTATTCCACAGTAAAGATCAGTGGAGGCCATGGGGACTCCCTTGCAGGTGGTTTCCTCCAATCCCTGCTTTGGATTTGGTTTCTAACAAAATTCCAAGTATCTAGAACTTTAAAAACTCTAGGCTGAATACCGAGACACTGAAAGCTACCTGTAGATTTTCTAGGTGATAAATCAACATTCCTCGAAATATCATCTTTAATAATTTTTTATGTTCTGAGTAATACTTTGAATCACTGGCACCTGGGGCTGCCAGGAAGATGGGATATACATTTCCAAACTGACACTGCCCACTCTGGGTGTGGGTGGTAAATGGGCAGCTGTCTTCATGTACAGTAAATGCCCTGCTGTCTTTTATAAGGCACAGCAACACCATGGGGGCGCTTACAAAGTTCTAGTGCTGCTCCAGTTCCAGAGTTCTAGTTTCTGTTCTTCATTCAGGATCCATCTCCATCAGAGCTCATTCCCTACACTGTCCCCTACCCTTGTCCTTCCCTCTGTCTTCTGTGTCCTTCTGAACCATCTGCTTTGTTCCCCAGTGCCCTGGTGTAGTCTACTGTTGCTGGATGTTAAATGATGGCTTTGGCACTAAAGGGAGGGACACTTCATTTATCTTGATTCTTTGAGGTAGGGAACTACTATATAAGATGGAGAATTCTAGAGGGTGGGATTCTGGATGACACACGTTCTACTCTCTGCCAGAAACTCTGCCTAAGCTATTAATGATGTGATAAGGAATAAAACAGTGGTGAGCGAGAGACACAGGTGAGGGGACAGAGGTGAGCCAGTCAGGGCTCAGTCGGAGGTCCTGTGTGTGTGTATTTAAAGTCTTTGTAAGTTTATTATCTTTGTGCTGATTCTGCAACCATATGTCTACATGGCAGAAGCCAGGGGAAGAAAGACTAAGTGGGAAGCAACATGATCTGATGCCCATGAGGACAGAAGCGCTTGTCAGCATGTGTGGCCTCTGGTGTGGGTGTGAGTGTCTTACAGAAGAACTCCTTCATCACAGGGCTAAATATACACACACATGTGGCAATGGCCAGGAGTCAGAGAAGCTGAAGCAGGATCTAGGGGAGGGTACAAGGTCCAGCTGCTACCTCATGCCAGCAGGGTGAGCTAGCACACAGCGATGGTGTGTGTGTGTGTGTGTGTGTGTGTGTGTGTGTGTGTGTGCTAAAAACAACAGCTGTCTCACATTTGTCTTCCAAGTATCCCGTAAGAATCTCTTTTGGAGTCCACCCTAATCAGAAACTTACCAAGAAGGGAATTCTGGAAAATGCAGTTCAGCCTAACCAGGTTGACCCACTACCAAGTGTATGGACTGTTTGCATTTGCGTGTTGAAATCCCAACCCCAGTGCAATGATATCAGGAAGTGATTAGGTCACAACAGTGGAGCCCTCATGAATGGTATTTGTCACTCCAAAGAGGTGCTTTGCCCTCTTTCTACCCTGTGAGAACACAAGGAATCAGCAATCTGCAATCTGGAAGGAGCTCTCAGCAGAACCCAACCAGGCTGCCCCTTGACCATGAACTCCCAGTCTCCAGAACAGTGAGAAATAAATAAATGCCTACTGTTTATGAGCTGCTCAATCTAAGGTACTTTGTATAGCAGCCTGGATTGAGTAGGATACCGAGCCACTACAGTTAAGCTAATGGTCAGTTGTTTAAACAGTTTTTAGGGCCCTTGCTAATGAGGAGCACAGACGGTGGTAGATTCTGTTGTGATAGCTGTTCAGGTGTAGCCACTAATTATGAGTTTCCTCTCAGTCTACAATATGAAAATTTTGTACTAAAGTTTAAATTTTTAAGAGCATGTTTAATAATGCATAGCAAAAAACTTTCTAAAGGAAATTTCAGGGAGGTGTAGAAATGTTATGTAAGGTACATGGAGAAGGCAGGCAAGGCTGAGGAAGAGCCCTGGACCCTGATCAGGAGTATAGGGTTTTGTGCCCACTTCCTTACCAACTGTGACTCCCTGAGCCACTCCTTTTCCCCCTGGGCTTTAGATTCCTGTCCAGAATGAAGGACATTAGCCTGAGATCAAAAGTCCCTTTCCAGACAAGAGTCTCTAAGACCAGAGACACTCAGTTCACATCTAAGTGTAATGCTCTCCTCCACGCCAAGGAGAAAATCCCAGACTTCCAGGGGCACTCTTGAAGAGTACTTATCCGGATGTTCATGACAACATGTTGGGGAAACAGCTGTGCAGGAAAAGAGCCGGAGCTACAAGTGATTTTGGTGTCAAATGTTGCTCCGTGCATCTTTAGTTTTCTTATTGAGGTCTATCATACATCTAAAATTAATTTTGTTCAACTGATGGCCCAAATTTATTTATTTTATGCATGTACATTCAACTGCTTTAGCGCCACCTTTGAAAAGAACATTCTTTATTCATTGAATTACATTGCTGCCCTGTTGAAAATCTGATTATGTTTGTATCTATTTGTGTACTCTCTTCTATTCTGTTGATGGTTTTATATATTTTTATGTCAATACCACACACAGACTTACTGTGCTTTTACGGTGAAACTTGAAATCATGCACTGTAAATCCCATTCTTCAAAACTGTCATGGCCTTTGTATACCCATGTTAATTTTGGAAATAATCTTGTTCTTCTACAAAACTGTCTTGGCTATTCTAAATTCTTGGCATTTCCTAATCCATTTTTTATTTTTTAAAACTTTTTACCAAGAACATGTATTGGTACATTGTATACATAATGATTACATTTATCAGAGTTATTTTGTACCTCCAAATTCATTTTAAATCAGCTTGATTTTTACAACAGTTCCTACTGGGATTTTGATTAAGACTACAATGACATCTGTCAATGAATTTGGAAACAACTGACAAAATAATATAAAATCTTCCAATCCATAAATATGTTATATCTTTATATTTAATTTCTTTCAGCAGCACTTTATGTGCAGTTTTCAGTGTAGGGGTCGTACATATCCTTTGTTAAAATTATTTCTAGGTAACAGATACTGTATTTTACTGACACTGTATTTAAAATCTTTACATTTTGCAAGTGTGCAAATTATATCAGCTGCAAATGTAATTTCACTTCTTTCTTTACCATCTTTGCCTTTTATCTTTCTTGTTTTATTGCACTGGCTTATAACCTCCAGTATAACACTGTAAACGAATCCCATTTAGTATTCAACCTATTATATGATTTCAATACGACTTTTCTTCATACCACTATCCTGAAATCCAAAGTCAGTGAAAACCTCCACATTGTTACATTCAATAGAAAATTCTTTGATCTCACCTTTTCAACCTCTTAGTAGCATGAGACATCCACTACCACTGCCCCGTACACCTGGCTTAATTGAAATGTAATGTTTTTCCTTAATTTCTCTACACTGTGGCTATCTTTCTGCTTTCAACCTCTCTGGCTACTCCTTTTCTTGTACTCTATCTCTCAACAATGGAGTGCCAGGAATCTGTCCTACGTCATATCAAGGTATTAAGAGATACTGTTTCCAGGCTCCTGAAGAGGGAAGCAGAAAAAAAAAATCTATCTGGAGGTACAGAAGTCCCCTCAAGTCCCAGAGAATCTTACAGTTGAAGCCTTAATAAAGAGACACTTACAACGCCGCATTTCAAAATACAACAGCAAAGAATCCAAATTTATCAAAAGACAACCGAAAATAAGAGACTAGATTGCCAAGGCTTCAGATGATTGGTCAATTGGTTGGTAATTTAAAAATAACTATATTTAAATGACTTGGAAATGAAAAAAGCATAAATGGGAAAAAAGCACATTTGAAAATAACAGCTAGTACATAGTACCTACTGCTGTACCTGCCAGCTGTCTGCCTCCCCCACTCCCCCAATCTTGCAGGTCTTCACACTGAGCTACATCCACAGCCCTTTTTCATTTTTGAGACAGGCTGGACTCAAACTTGTGATTGTCTTGTCTCAGCTTCCCAGAGTGCTGGGATTACAGGTATGTGCCACCACATCTGGCTTATGGTTGCTTGTTTGAGACACGGTTATTCTATGTAGTCCAAGCTGGCCTTGAAGTCACAGCAATCTTCTTGCTTCACCTCCTAAGTGCTGGGACTACAGATGTGTGCCACTGTGCCCAGTTCCAGGCATTGTTTTAATTCTTTTACATATTCCAATGCTATTAGTCCTCATTCAAAAGAATCAGATTTCTTTATTATTATTATACTTATACAACAAGTGAGAAAACTGAAATTAAGCAATTCCATAGGTGGTAAACAATAGAGCAAGAAGTTGAACTCAGGCATCTGGACACTGGTCTATGCTCTAAAACATAAGGTATATGGTATTTTAGAAGGTCCAAGAGTGAAAAATAAAATCAATGAAATTAAGAAAAAAAACAACACTACTGAAGAATAAAATAGTCACATCTAAAAGGATCATGAAGTAGAAGGAAGATGTGAAGAAATTAGGAAGAATGCAACTCAAGAGGCAAAGATATGGGAAATAAAAGAGAGGATCTAATAAGCATCTAATAGCTATTATTAAAGGGAAGTTACAAGTATGAGAGTTAATATGCCATGAAATAATAGCCAACAATTAGGAAATTGTTGATAAAACAGATCACCAGCTTGAAGAAGTACAAGAAATCTTGCTAAGACTAAATAAACACAAACTCATACCAGAATATCCATTGTAGTTGTACTGCAGAACCCTAAAGGTAAAAGAAAATCTTAAAAGCCACCAGAGAGAAAGACAGATTTCTCATAAATGAACAGCAATGAGATAACAACTTATCAACAGTAAGAACAGAACTCAAAAGCCAAGATGGGGGTACTCTTTAGAGAACTAGGAGAATATAATTATCAGGAAAGTTTTAAACCTACCTAATTTATCACCCAGAAATGAGGGCAAAAGTAAGGGCAGTTTTAGAAACACAAATCAGAGAACTTGGTGAAAAAAGAAGGCTATAGTAAAATAATCATAAGGGGTAGCTAGTTCAGAAAAATCAAACTGAAATTGATTGAAAGGACAAGGCTACCAAGAAAAAGTGGGAGAAAAAAAATTAGTACACTCATGAGTAATTGTACACAAGAACTGATCATAAAAATAACAACAACAATGACTAATTCTGAAAGCCCAGAAATAAGATACTGTAGCATTAAAAATTTGTAGAGGAGGGGTATTGGGAGTAGACGTCTACATTTTTTTACTGTTTGGTAGAAAGAAAAACACTGATTAACTTTAGATTCTTAAACAATAAAATTTAAATTTATGATGAGAAACTGACTATACTTTTCAAATTAATAGAAGAAAATGGAAGGGTGAGCACTTAATTAACAGAAGGTAGAAAAAGGAGAGGCAAAGAAAGAAAAACATGGAAACTAAAAAGTACAAAGCAAAACAACAGAAAATTAAAAATGTAATAGTATTGACATTGAATTTAAATGCATTAAAGTTTCCTGTAAGATAGATATCACCAGATTAGATTTATAAGACATATCTAAAAACAAGGATACAGAAATATTAGAAGACAAGGGCTTCTTAGAGATGACACCAAAAGCATGGTCCTTGAAAGAAAAATATAGCTAAGTTGGGTTTCACTAAGAACTATTTTTGTGAATAAAACTGTTATAAGGATGAAAAGACAAAGCATGGCCTGGGAGAAAACCTTTGTAAGACACAGATCTGATAAGCGACTGGTATCTAAAATATACAAAGAACTCTTGAAACTCATTATGAACTCAAATAACCTGCTGAAAAAAGCGGGCAAAGGATCTGATCAGACACCTCGCAGAAGGAGACAGCGCAATGACACACGACTACACCCCCATCAGAATGGCCAAAATCTACAATGCCAGCCCAACACCAAATACTAGGGTGGACACGGAGTGACAGCAACTCATTCACTGCTGGTAAACATGCAAAGTGACACAGCTGCTTTGGAAGATAGACCGCCACTTTCTAGCAACACACTTCATGATCCAGCATTTGTGCTGGATCATAAACGAATTCAAAATGGAAAGAACACTGACGAAATGAAAAAGCAGCACTTGCAACTTATATCATAATGGAACATAAATATATGAGGTATATAGAGCTATTAAAACTTAACAAGCCATTCAAATTGAAAAGAAAATGCCCATTAGGCAAATAAAAAACTGGGTAAAAGATGGTCACATTGAATCCTCAGAAGAAATGAAAATGATCCTTCGGCAAGAAAAATGGAAAATCCAGAATCCTTTCAAGGAAGCTGTGCTGAGCTGCTGCTCCCTGGCTACACCGAGTCTGCTCTGCAGCACAGCTGCCCTTGACAACGGCCCCAGGCTGTGGGGTGGCGACTCTCCTGGTTCCAGACTTCAGTCTATCCCTGAACAAATGCTAGGGACTGAATTGATCTGTTTCTCTCTCAGGGGATCTAATCTTGCCCATTTTCTACCTTTCAAGGATTTCTTCAGGATGAAAAATCAACACAAAAGGTCGATAGTGTTCCTGTACACTAATAAAGATCCCACCAAGAAAGAAATTAGGAGAACAATATCAACCACAAAGCTTCAAGAAAAATTCAATACTTAGGATTTAACCTAATGAAGGAAGAAAGAGATCTCTAGAATGAAACTATGAAAAGGGAGATAGAAGAGGACACCAGAAAATGGAAAGAGATCTCCTGCTTCTGGTCAAAATGGTCATATTACCAAAACTGATACACAGATTCAATGCAATCCCAATCAAAATATCAATGACCTTCTTCATAGAACTAGACAAAACAATCCTAAAATTCACATGGAACCAGAAGAAATCCAGAATAGCAAAAGCAATTCTGGACAACAAGAGCAAGGCAGGTATCATAATCCTGGATTTCAAGCTATTACCAGTAAAGTAAAGGGACTACCTATAGAACGGGAAAAATTTTTTGCCAGCTATATTTCAGACAGAGGACTAATATCTAGAATATATAAATAACTAAAAAAAATTAGATGCCCCAGAATAAAAGACCCAGTCAAAAAATGCACTACTGAAACGAATAGATACTTCTCAGAAGAGGAAGTACAAATGGCCATAAATGCATGAAAATATGTTTAGCATTTCTGGCCTTTGGAGAAATGCAAATTAAAATGACACTAAGATTCCATCTCCAAAAAGAATGGCTACCATCAAGAAATCAAACAGTAATAAGTGCTGGAGAGGCTGTGCGGAAAAAGGAACCCTCTATAATTGTTGATGGGAGTATAAACTAGTACAACCACTATAGGAATCAGTATGGAGATTCCTCAAAAAACTGAAACTAGCAATTCCATTTGACCAAGACATTCCTCTTCTAAGTATCTTGCCCAAAGAGTTAAAGACATCATATTACAGCAATACGTGCAGGATATTTATAGCAGCACAACTCATAATAGCTAAATCTTGGAAGTGGCCTGTATGTCCATCAACAGATGGCACCTCCAATCACAAGGTGGATTTCTTTGGTGTTAGCATCACTCCCAGACCCAATACTGCCCAAATGGAATGTGTCGGCCCGCCTTCCCCCCTGGAAACCAGTTCTTTCCTAAATTCCCTTCTTGACACAGTTTCATTTGGTCAGACTTAAAAAATCTCAGGTATTTTGGACTTGTCTGCTCCATAGGCGACTAGATATAGCCAGTTACTAATTTATCTGTTCTACTCTTGTAACACCCTCTCTTTCCAGTAAGAGTCCCCTAGTTTGGGCCCTTTTAACCCTGCGATGTAGATCCAAATGGACTATGCCCTGTCTCAGATTTCTCGTTTTATATCTTGCTCTGGTGGCTCTCAGAAAGCATCAATGTGTCCTTTCTACTTAAAGTAAATGCCCTAACTTGGCATCTAGGACCTACCTGCCACTTGTTCTATGCTTTTCAATTTTATTTCCCATTATGCCTTTTCCTGACTCCTCTACTTTTAACTGAATTGATCTACTGACTACTTCCAGACATGTCTTGTTTATCACTGCCCCCACATTTCTGCAACATCATTTCTTTATCCAAGGTGCCTTCTACCCTGTAGATGCCTGAGCCTTTTCCTCCCCAACAACCCCTTCTCTTTCAAGAAGTTGTCTATGGTTATTCCAGCCCTCAGATCTCTCCTAATACTGAACTCTGAAGATGTTAGGCAGGCAAGAAACATCTAATTAATTCAACGAAAAGGCTGACACACATGGCTTAGAAGATAACTTTATTAAGACTATTTTGTGTATTATGGTTAGGGAATTTTAAATCAAAATTTAGAGAAAAAGCCTAATTATTGACAATTAAGCACACAATGGAATGGCGTGGTAGCACACACCTGAAATTCCTACTGGGCAGATGGAAATAGGAAGATTGCAAGTTTGAGGCAACTTAGTGAAACTCTGTCTTAAAATAAAAATTAAAAAAAAAAAAAAGAAAAGAAGGCTGAGGCAGCATGAGGCAGGATGATCAATGCAGAGCTCAAGGCCTGCCTGGGCTATGTAGTGAGTTCAAGGCTACCCTGAACTACATAGTTGAGATCCTGTCTCAGAAAACAAAAACAAAAACAAAGTAAATAAATAAAATGTAGGCATAGTAGTGGGTAGGAGAAGAATTTGAACTCACATGCATTTCAATCACAATTAGAAACTTGCTGATCTACAGGTTCCTTACCTGTAAAGTATGGTAGTAAGATCTCTGCCATAAAATTAATGGGAGGATTATGTCAGATAAGGTATGTAAAGTCCTTGGCACAAAAATATCATGAATACTTTGCTAAGTTTATGGGAAGTGACTCTTGTCCTTTTTCTGGTGTAACTCACTAAATGATGGAATTCTCTGGAAGGCAGGTCCTCCCCAGTCTTCTAATCCTATAGTTTGGTATAAATGGCTCTTAAAAATCATTCCTCAGGTGGATCATTCATTTCATAATCCTGGTATGAGTCCCCAAGGGAGACATGGTGAACTTCTATGTTAAAGGAAATCAAGATTTCTTTTACAAAATACAACTCCTTGTGTGTGTGTGTGTGTGTGTGTGTGTGTGTGTGTGTGTGTGTTGGTGTGTGTGCGTAGTATTGGACTGAGCTACAAGTCCTTTGCACTGAGCTGCAAGTCCGGCCCTTTTCATTTTTTATTTTGAGACAGGGTTTTGCTAAGTTGCCAAGGCTGGCCTCAAACCTGCTGTCCTCTTGCCTCTGCCTCCTGAGTAGCTGGCATTACAGGTGTGCACCACTGCTCCTGTCATCTCTAACTTTTAATATAGGTGATACTGATACAGATATATTGCCCCCTCCCCATATTTATTACAGACGGCGATAAAGTACCAGGAGTGTAACAGCATGGTTAAAATCAAATCAGTTCTGCAAATACTGAACAATCTAGTGAGACTGAGTGACGAAGGGGATGGGGCCCACTGGCTGTGTTTGGAGGGTGGGCATCACTTCTTAGGTACAGTGTTTTAACAAAGAAATGCCAGCAGGGAAAGAAAAACAAAATGATTATGATGCATGTTTTCAAAGAGATAAGCAAGAACTGAGCTCTACAGTTG
This sequence comes from Hystrix cristata, assembly GCA_004026905.1. Lineage (NCBI taxonomy): Eukaryota > Metazoa > Chordata > Mammalia > Rodentia > Hystricidae > Hystrix > Hystrix cristata. The sequence goes on from PVJO010001555.1 coordinate 80,359, forward strand.
AGTAGTTGGGTATAGGCCAACTACTCTATGGTTGAGTAGTTGTTAAGTTTGAATTTTTTTTTTTTTAAGTTTGAATTTTGACAAATCACCAAATGGATTCTGAAAAATCTATTTGTAACCTCATTTTATTTCTCAGTCACTGGTGAATCATGAACCCTAAGTTGAGTCTTCCACATTCACACTGAACCCTACATGGAGGCCTGGCATTTCTTGGCATAGTCTTGCCTACCTGCCACCCGCATCTTTAAATGGATCCATCTATCCCTGATCCCACTAATGGGATTGTAAGGATTTTAGAAGCCATCGCATCAGCATCGAAGATCTCAGGTGACAGAATTTTTGTCAACCAGGATCAAAATTGCCCTTTAAATTTCAGGTCAGAATTGATATTTAGAACATTATACCAAATAATATGAGTGCATATTAAAAGTTACTAAAATGATAATCAAATTCTACTATGTTCTATTGCAGTGTTCCAGTATTTTGTGTACCTCTATGGTAGAAAGGCAATAACTCTGGAAAGCTCTCTGAAAAACATTCCTCTCTCGGAGCCCTGAAGAGTGTGAAGGCTGGTGGTCTGGCTTTGTTTTCCCAAGTTGCGTAGTGGTGCAGCCTGCTGGGAACCATTCTTGTAGTTTTGTAGCCAAACCATGAACAGCCCCAAGTATGGGTACTATTGGGCAAATGGAAGGCTTCCACCAACACCTTTCGAGATAGTTTGAGGAACAGTTCTCCTTGGGGCTAGTGACCAGCTCACAACACCTGACCATGTTGGTAACTCTCTAGAGAACTGTGCTTACGACCTCACAGGAAACCTGCTTCCTTGGCCTGTCACCACATCCTCCTGGAGCTTCTGCACATTGTCAGTGTGTGAATGCCCTCCTGCCCTCCTCTCCACTGCCACTGTAGGGACCCATGCTTGGAGGTCTGTATCATAGAGTCCGAGGAGGGCTTCCTGCTTCCTCTAATCTATTCACAAAGGAGCATATGACTTGGGGGGGGGATAAGATCTGGATTCAAGCGCCACTTCAGTTGTTTACTGGATGAGCAGCTTGAATTCTATGTTCACTTCTACATTCATAAAATAGGTATAATAATAATAATACCTGCACCATTTAGATCTCAGCCCATAGTAGCATGACCCCCCATAAAATATACCAATTACATATACCAAATGATAGACAGTATCATAATGTTAATAAAACACTATTGATCACTCCATTCCCTTGTCCAAAACCTTCAGCCATTTCTAATTAAAAAGTCTAAAATATTTTGCCTGCTGCCAAACCCAGTTCCATTCACTTGTTGAGCTTCTTTCCTTTCCTTCCCTACATAACACTCCCCCAGCTCAGTGATCCCCCAACCCAATACTCCTTGCTTTTCTCAAGAACTTCAGGGTCATGATTTCTTCTCCCCAGTGTGCCCAGCTACTGTGTTAGTCAACTTTTCATCACTGTAACAAGGTTCCACAGATACTCAATTTAGAAACGGTTTGATCTGGCTCACAGTTTTGGGGGGTTCTGGTCCATCATCTGTCACCCTGTTGTTTTGGGCCTGTGGTGAGACAGCACATCATGGCAAGGAGTCAGTGGTAGAGCAAAACTGCTCACTTCATGGCCAGGGAGCAAGGGAGCAAAAGGGAAACAGGAAGGCATTGAGGTCTCACAATCCCCTTCAGGGCACATCTCAAGTGTTTTAAGGACCTTCTGCAAGGCCCTATCTCTCAAAGGTTTCAGCCCCTCCCAACAGGCCACCCTGGAGACCAAGCCTTTAACACACAGGCCTTTGTAGCACACTTATTCAAATAACAGCACCTACACATCACATAATTCTCTTAACAAGCACACAAGGAAGGTACCACTTCCTGCAGCTTCATCTAGTTCTTCCACGTACAAATGAGCCTCTCTTCCCTGAACCCTTCCCTCCTGCTTATTAGTAGGTAATACCATGGATGCCCTTAACCACTATAGCATAAATCTCCCTGAACACACACTAACATTTAAGTACATACCGATCAAATGCTCAGTAGTCAGCAGATCTAGCTATCAATATTACAAAGCCCACAGGCACAGCATGGTGTCCCAAGTAGGTACAGAGTGGGTATTAACAAAGGGCAGAACAGATGAGTAAAAGATTGAATGATGACAGGAGATGAAACTTAAAAGCAACGTGGGACAAAAGAAACAGACTGATGACTCAGGCTTTAGGTGGCACTTACTGCTACATGATATGGCTGAGCTTGGTGTGAAGAGACAGAATGGATAGAAGCTAGAAGAGTCAGGTGCCCAAGAACTTGTTCCAGCTCCCTGGATGTTGATTAGCAATCAGGAACTAGATGACCACAGTGAAGTATTTTAAGAAAGCACTGAGAGTTTAGGTACTGTACCCCAACAATTCCTTGTACAGAAGAGGTACTCGTTAAACATTTGCTGAATGAAAGAACAGAGGAAGGGCACACAAAAGCTGAGAAAAAGACTATGACTCATTTTTGGCCACACAGTTGTCTGAGCTTGCTCAGCAAGGGCCACAAATGCCAGCAATGGCAAAAACTAACATCTTTACAGGGGGCAATGCTATGGGAAAGTGAAGGAAGGAAGCCAGGGCATCCTGGGTGGAAGGCCAGGAGAGAGATCAGAAGGCCTGGCCTGCCTGCTGCATTGGGCATCTGCAAAGAGGAGGGAAGAGTGGGCAGTTGCTGTTTTAGGAAGCGTAATTCTCCCCAGGGTCTTAGTAAGTGGTGCCATTCCCAAAAGAGGGCAACAATAGCATTATGCCAACTAGAATGCAAATTCCTTGAGGGCAGGGACCACAACTGTCTTGTTCATCATCTATATCCAAAGCCCAGGCAAGAAATATTCATGGCAGACTATCTGGATTTGAATACCCACTTACTTCTTGAGCACATGGGTATAACACTAGAATGTCCTGAATGAGAGGATTAGGTGAGTTGGTATAAAGAAGGATTTAGCCAGCATATGCTAAGCATACACCAGGTCCTCTGGAGGCTGGGTGTTCCTTCTCATCTCAAGCCACAGGTACACCTTGTGGTTAATGATGCCACTGTACAAAGGTCGTACTGGCCCTAAGTCAGGGGTCTCAGGCTATTTCCCATCAGAGATGAACTTGTTCGCATGCATGTAGGAAGGGGAATGCTCTGTGTTTGGTCAGCTTGTACCAAATGCAAGGAAGTGAGGGTGGTGAATGACCTTGGATCATCTCCGGTGTACAAGGAAATCATTTGCAGACTGTGGACTGATAACCATTGTTTGTAACAAAGCACATGAGGTGTCCCAGTGAATTTCAATATTGTGGGGCTGCAATTCCAGGCAACCAAGTCTATCCAATAATATCTACAATTCTCTCTTTCTCTGTGTGTGTGTGTGTGTGTGTGATTTAATTGATTTCCACCAAAAAACTAAGACAAAAGGAAAGAAAAAAAAAGACTCTCAGAAGAAAAGAAACAGACATTAAAGAAGAACTGCAAAGTGATATTGAAAAGCAGAGGAGAGGATAATGTCTTTTATGTTTCTTCAAAAAGCTACAGTGATTTTACAGTCAAGCACTTGTCTCATTTTCTCCAAAAGTGGCAGCACCAACATTTCTGCTCATCCCTAACCATCCTGCATCGCCTGTCTGTTGCTAGGCAACTGTAACTGGTTCTCCAGCACGTGTAAGCATCTACCTTGCTTCCTGCCTCCCACAATGCACAGTTTCTACAATTGTTCTCACTGCTTCTGCCAACTACACCTAGGCACTGTGTTCTTAGTCAAGGATTCTTCTTAAACTCATCTTCCTGCCTGCTTGGCTCTGTGATAAAATTTAAACACTGTATTTGTCATCATGTCCCCCAAATTTCCATAACAACAGGCTGCTCATCAAACATGGGATGATTTCATGACAGCATTAAAACAGGTGGAAGGAAAATCTTATTAAAACCATAAATAACTTGCTAACAAAGCAAACAGCCAGACAAAAGAGAAAATTGCCTGCTGTATAACACTCCATAAAGTTCAGGCTAAAATGGCTAGTTTTAAGTCTCTTGGAACACATAGCTGGTTGGACAAATATGTCTTAAATGAACAGAAAAATTCTGACCAATTTTCATACTAATCTCAAAATGAGTTTAGAAAGGGTTGGATCTATGGACACGTCTTTAAGTCACATATCATATGTCAAAGTGTTACATATGCAAAACATAGTGAGTGTAGAGGCAGCTTTCATGGATCCCAAGAGGCTTAACAATTAAAAATCAAGCAATTAACATTAACTGCATCTTACAGTTTAATAGGTAACATCCTCATGTATTTTCTATCACCTTTCCTAGCATTGTATAAGCCAAAAAAAAAAAAAAAAAAAAAACCTGCCCACAGTATAAGTCAGTTTTTCCAAAATTCAAGTGGCAAGGCTGGTAAGTGGCGATCCAAACTGGGACTTGGGTCTTTGGACTCTGTCTCAGGTTATTTCCTCAATAATATGTTGGCTGGCCAGATAATAACACTATCTGAGGACTCTAGGCTTGAAAATGTTGATGGAGTTAAAGCCATTAAACTCAATGAACTAGTAGTGATGGTTTCAGGTTGAAGAGCATAGTGGCTGGGGCATAGGAGTAGGAAGGCAGACTTTGTATGTCCTTTTCTTTTTTTTCTTTTCTTTTTTGGTTTTTGAGACAGGGTCCTGAGATATAGTTCAGGCTGGTCTTGAACTCATTAGATAGCCCAAGCTAGCCTTGAACTCACAGTGATCCTCCTGCCTCAGCCTCCCAAGTGCTGTGATTACAGGCCTATGCCACCCATCTGGCTGTATCCTTTTTGTATAGTCAGATACTGCATAAGGATATTTCAGTCAATAATGGGCTGCACATACGATGGTGGTCTTAAAAGATTAGCTTGGAACTGAAAAATTCCTATTGTCTAGTGACACTGGAGCTGTGGAGATGTCATAGTGCAACACATTACTTGTGTCTGTGATGATGCTGGTGTACAGAAACCTGTGGAGCTGCCAGTTCTACAGACATACAGCACTATGATTATGTATACTACATAATACTTGATAATAAATGATTATGTTACAGTTTCATGTATTTACTACACTATACTTTTTATCCTTATTTTAGATTGTGTTCTTGCTAATAAAAAAAACATCTACCATGAAACAATATGCCATATGAAGTGGCAGCAGCCTCATTCATCTATGTGATATCACATCACTTGACTATCAAAAGGCCACATTGACTCAAAGTATAAATAATTTAAAGAGCAAAATGAAAGACAGATATTTCAAAATAGGGAGATAGATCCTTCACAAATGGAATGGGGAACTAGAGATGGAGGGAGGGGGGAGGGAAAGGGGAAATAAAAAGAATTAAGATGTATTATGTACATGTACCAACTTCCCACAGTGAATACAATCATTATGTACAGCAAACATGTACTAATAAACACAGAAAAAGAAGGTCCTATAAAAATGTTAAGATTAAAAGTGAAAAGAGGCCGGGTTAAGGGTCTGAGCTATACTACGCGGGTTCATGTAAGTGCTTGCTAGAGGTTCATACAATGATGAAATTGGCAATGCTGCATTTCTCAGAACATGCTCTCATTGTCCAATGACATGTGAATGTATTTATGGGCCAGCGACTATGTGCCGTGCGCAGTATTAGATGCTGAGGATGTAAAGAGGAAAAGGACGAGGCATCTGCTCTCAAGCAGCTCGTAGTCTATAGGAGCCAAGGTACTCATGAAGACCCACCCAGGAAGATGTAGAAAGGACCCAGCAAAAGTGCTATGGAGACACAAAAGACAAAGCAATGAGTTGTGTCTACTGAGCTGAAGTTTCACTTGAAGAGCAGCATTTGAGGTAGTCCATAATTGTCCTACACAGCACAAAAAGAAAAAAAGAAACAAATTTAAAATTTGAGAAGCAGTCAGATAGTGAACTGTGGTTAAGTTAACGGGTTACCGCTCACCCATTCAAAATTTCTGAGCCTACAGACCAGGTACTGTGCTAAGCATTGTATTAATCTGGCAGAAAACTCAAGTTAAGTGACTACCAAAAGTCAGGATGAGTATTTTGGTAGGAAATGAAACTTGAAAATTATAAACTCATTTTCTCTCAGAATAGAACAAAAACTTCTAATGCAGAGAGTCCAATAAAACAGAAACTTCATTAAAAACGGTCATAGTGTAGATTTTACACTTCTCAGTGATATGTTAACTATGGCAACTATATACTAAAACATGACCCGGGAGCTATGAAAAAAATGTTTCCAGTCAGAACCTCTAACACGACAATTTATAAAAAAGAATACATAAAACCAGTGATGTGCTAGTATTTAGAAGAATAAAATAGAAGATGAAAACTATATTAAGTTTAGCATGTTTAAAACATTACCTGTCCTTCAGCAGGTAGAGCTTTCATATTTCACAGAAAGGTCAGTGCCTACGATCAGGAAGCCGATGTCCTCCACTTAGGATGGGCAGAGAAACAATAGAGGTAAGATAAGGAAATACGTGGGTGCACTTCTAAAGTGATGAGTTTTTCCAGATTAGGAAATCAAATTTTGGGGGAATTCTTTTTTCGGCAGCACTGGGGATGGAACCAGGGGGTACCGAACAACACCCTCAGTCTTTTTTATTTTGTTCATTTTGAGACAAGGTCTCCATAACTGATCAGGCTGGGTTTGAACTTGCAATCCTCTGGTCTCGGCCTTCTAAACAACTGGGGTTAGAGGGATGTGCCACTACACCTGGCCTCCACTAATCTTTCATGAGACCATTATTCTTAGCATCTCTATAAACCCAAGAGAATCTGGGTCTCTATAGCCAGGGTTAATCCCTTGCTCCAATGAAGCTGCCTCCTTTGGCTGTAAATAGGTACAGATCTGCACTCTTCAAACTGCCTCAGTCTGAAGACTGGGGCTCAGTCTTGTGAGTATATTCAAGGATAGTTTTGCTTAACTATGGAAAATAAACCTCGATTTTAGAAAAAGTGAGAAATTTCAAGCCAATGAGGGGAAAAAAAGGATAACTCAAACTGGGAAACAAACGCCAAAGAGACCCATGGATGAGAACACTGGGACCCAGCCCCCAGGACTGCCCCTGGAGCACAGGCCCTACGTCACCCTCTTCCTTGAGAATGGTGACTGATGGGATTTCACTGTGTTACTAGATTAATGATCAGGTGACTTTAAATTCATCAATGGAGACATAATCCCAGAGGGTCAACATCCTTCCTGAGGACATTCTCCCACCAGCTTCCAAGATGCAGACAGCAATACACAGTGCTCTGAGGGTCACACCTCAACAAGTTGGGACAGTCCTGGTGACAGCCAATGAGAGAGAAGGCTGGAATTTCAGTCTATAGCCACATGCACTGAACTCTGCCAATAACAACCAGGCTCAACAAGGCCCCAAGCTTCACATGAATTCAAAGCTGGCGCAATAGCTTGAGTTCGGCCTGGTGAGGCACCGCACAGGGGACCCAGTTCACCTGGGTCCAGACGCCTGACTCACAGAAACTACAGGATAATAAACTGTGTCAATCTAAGTTCCATCGTTTGTGATTTATTATACATCAACAGAGAACGAATCCAAGGCCCGACCAAAATGTATCTGTTAGAAATGATACTTATTTGATAGTGCATCGATCACACATAGTACTCACTTTGAAGGAAATTTCAGAGTGGCAAAAAGATTTGAACAATGGCAGTATCTTTGGTTAAAGTACCTAGTTCCCAAAGGTGGCTACTTTGAAAGGCAACATTTCTTCAGATTATTAAAGAAAAGTATCTTTATTATCATGTTAGAAGTCAAAGTTCATACTGCTTATCATCCACTTTGCTAATTACCCTTACACTTTTTTTCAGGGGAATTTGTTTTTAATTTTGTTGTACTTAATAAAAAGTAGTTATTCATTCCAAACACAACATTAACATGGATTGGTATAAAAAAATCACAGTAGAGAAGTTTCAAAAAAATTATACTTCTGAAGCTTTTGATGTATTTACTCTTGGTTATCCTCTGTCCTTTTATTTTTGCAGAGGCCAGACTTTCATGCTTTATTCAGACTTTCTTTGGTTTGCAGAGGAGACAGTTAGCACCACACTGGGGATTTCGGGCTTCTTTCTCTTTGCCTTAAATTTGGGTGTCTTTTGTGAATAATCAAAAGCCAATGCTATAAGGCCAGTGTTTTAAAATCAGATAAAGAGATGAAAAAGAGAGGTTTGACACTAGTCAGTTTCAAGACTGTATTATTAAGGCTTAACTGAAACTGGTATTGGTTTGGAAGTGGTAGCTAAGTTTCTTGATAATTTTGGAGCAAAACTTGGCTAAAGATACATAGAAACACTCTTTGATATTCTACTGGCTGGTGGAATGCTGGCCCCAGGTGACATACTGGCAGATGACATGATGTGACAGATGTCTGTGTGTGCGTAGTACAGGAAGTCATAAGATCTAGAGACCATGCAAGCATTTGCTCAGGTGAAACCCAATTCTTAAAACCTAATTTATCTGCTACTTCATTGATGGCATATACATTTGAACTCTACAACCTTGTCTCCAAAGCAGGTAAATATATTAAATAAAAGAATAGCTGTATTCATAAACCAGTTGTTCACAGAGTTCTGAATTTAGTCTCAAGGATGTCAATATTATCTATTGAGGCAAACAACCAGAAGGGGAAATACAACCTTGCACATTAAGAACTATTATTTTAATGTGTTTTTATTAGTGTGTATAAATTTTACAAAATATTGGGTTTCATTGTAGTATTTTCATAATGCTTGTAACATATTTTGATCATATCCATCTCCTCATTATTCTCCCTTATACTCCCCCTTCTCCTCATTCTCTTTCTTTTTTCTAGTAATAGTCTCTCTTCTAGTCTCATGTCATTTTTTTTTTTTAAGAGTCTACATATTGGAGAACAATCGAGAATTATTTTGACCAAAATGCCAACAGTGCTCTGCTGACAAACATACTACTGTATTTGAGTATAAGCCAAAGGCAAATATATTAAAACTGTCTTATTCTAGAAAGTCTCACAGAACAAGTAAAAGCACTTAATTATTCCAACCAATAAAATTAATACTAATGTGGCACTGCCTTCCATAGATCCATGACTAATAAAGCCTCAGGACCCCAGAACACAGCCAGGGCAAGTCAGCCGCTAGAGCAGGTGAAGTCTGGCTGAACTCCCACCTTTTCCTTGGCCTCCCTTTCCCTCCCCTCCTATCCCACTCACTTACCAGCATTCACTGCTGCCCCAGTGCCACTTCTGCCCCTGCCCTGCTTGCCCTTAGCTAGCCATGCACATGACACCCCCACTTTCTTCTTGGCTTAACATCATCACATCAACAAGGGCAGCACAGCACAGTGCCTGATAGTGTGGGTGCTAGACTCCGACTACCTGGGCTGCTGCTTTTTCTTCCAATTTTTAATTTTTATTAGTACATGTTTACAGTACATAATGATTACATTCATCGTGGGGAGTTGGGACATGTACATAACATATCTTACTTCTTCTTACATCCGCCTTTCCCTTCCCTCCCATCCCTCCATCACTTAGTCTTCTTACTGATGGCAAGAATTGTAATTCAGCACTGAAAATTTAAAAGCAACTTAAACCAATTTTGAAGTAAAGTTTTTACTTAATTCATTTCATCTGACAGCAAAATTTGATCTTCCCAACTCACTGGTTAGCAAAAGGTGATTTACGATGACATAGGCTACTGCTTCCTGAACGATTATTATGGGATGCTGGTCCAGATACCACCAGGGATATTTGTAGCTGGTATATGTACCTCAACTCCAAAGACAGAATTACATCTGATCCAAGGGATTCTGAATAGGGATTTTTGCGCCTAGTTATCATAATACCTTATTTTTCTCTGCAACACATTCCACCGTTTGACACATGCAAATACATTGTTGGTTTATAATTGTTGATAAATGTAAATAAATTGTTTTGTGTAACTCCCACCACCAGAGTCAGGTTGACGATTATGTTTTATTATTGTATTCCCAGCACCTAGTAAAATACTTGGTATATGGTAAGTGCTCGCAAGATATCTTTTGAATAAAAGGTTAGCTATAAGGTCCAGAGTGGAGTGTATAACTACTTTTTGGTAGATGGAAGATTATGTCATGATGATCAGCTGTTTTTCAACACAGGTCAGATAGCTCAGTTCAAATTCATTTGGAAATAGAAGGTCTGGAAGTAGAATGCTTGGAAAGCATGAAAAACCACTTTATATATATTTCCTGAATGTTCCTTAGTACTCAGGCATCAACCTACTTTACTCTTGCCCAGAAAAGTGACAAAAGCTTGTAAGATCAATAGTGAGCACTAGAGAGAACTCTAAAACAGATATACACCGAACATTTGAGTGCATCTCAAACACTACGACTTGAAGTTCTCACCAGAATAAATTAATCTACAATCAAATTCTTTTTTTTTTTTTGGTGGTTGTGGTGGTACTACTGGGAATTGAACCCAAAGTCTTGCACATTCTGGCAAGTGCTCTGCCACTGAGCTACACAACCAGCCCTGCAAGCAAATTTACCCCATTCCATTTCCTGACTTCTGCATTGATGTTAATGACCAACCCCCATCTACATAGCAGTCACAGCTTAGCACCAGCACCATCTCTGAGGCCTCTCCTGTTCCACTGCACACAGTCTGGGCAGAGTTTGCAACACCCCAACTCAGCCTTCATTAGCCTCCTCGTTAACAAATCTGTACTGAGCACCTCCTACGTGCCAGGCGCCCTGCCAGGCGCTGGGGTGTACTGAACAAGACAGACATGAGCTTGGCCTCACAGTCTAGAGGGGAATCCAGATAATTACAGAAGCAACCACGGGAGAGGAAGGAATGGAAGTCCAAAGGACCGGGGCAGTCATGGGGCTGAAGAAGCTGGAGAGCCTCCGGGGGAAGAGATGCTTCCCCTGGGAACTAGAAGACTGCTGCAAAGGCTTTCCTGGGTGGGAAGCTACCCGCACAGAACAGACAGAAAAGCACAACTGCAACCGATAACCTGTGTACGGTGAGGTGTTGGGCAAACCTCTTTTACTCAGGGGTAAATTCCATGCGAGCAGGAAGCTCATTTTTGTTTATTCCTCTATTCCTGTTGTACAATGGTGATGCCTATTTGCTGAGTCATGAATGGAGATGCCTCATCTCTGAAGCCTCCTTCCTCCTCCTTCCTCATTTATGAGAAGACAACGCCTCATAGGTCCCCATGACTCAATGAGATATGCGGGTAAAGCAGTACTAATGGCCAGTACTCTCTTCTGCCCCTTCTACCTGGGTAAAGTAGGAAGCATCTTTTTCCCCATGTGCTGACATTTTGACAGATTTCCCAGGTGACTGAGGGTTTGAGGGGAACTGTCATAGGGCATGATGATGGATTGTCAGGTGACTACAGTTCTTAGCACCGTGAAGTGTTATTACACTGTGTAAGATGTTGTTTCATGTCTTTACAGTGAGATATTTAGTTTACTTTAAGTACCACTGTGTCATAGTTATGACTTCTATTCAGAATTAAGCTTCCTTAAGTAAGAAGAGAAGGGCCACCCCTGTCTGTCTGGTGTTAAGGTCTCTGTCTCATGATTTCAAACCCTTCAGCAAAACTTCCAGTGTACTTTCACATCCCAGGAAACTGAGGGTTGGTGAGGTTCACCGATTCCCAAAGGGCAAGAACCTGAGCTGAAATTTGGACTCAGGTCTGCCTAACTCCAAACCCACGCTCTTCCCACCGTTTCAACCGAGTTTCTCCGAGGGAGGGATGTTTGGGGTATGTTCTAGACAGTCCCCACCCTGCCCGCAGTATAGCTTGCTGTCTCTCTGTGCTTCCTAACTGGGCTGCGTGGGTCCGTCCTCTCCCTGTGGTGAGCCATGACCTTTCACAGAAGACATGCAGCAGATGGCCTGACTCCATTTCAAGGCCCTTGGTGGCCCAGCCCAACTCTGCAGACCCGCACAGGAACACCCCAGCATTATACACTCTAACTGAGGGCCTCTCCCAGCTAGCTGTTCCCTCTGCCCAGCACTCTGCCTTCCTATTCATGAGCCTCAGCCTAAACATTACCTCCTGAGGCTGCCTTCTGACCCTGCAGAGCCTCTAGCACATCTGTGTGTTTAGCTATAGCTCTTACTCAGTATTTTCACATTTGCTTGTATGTTGTCTGTCTCCCCTATCTGGCTTCCCGGGTCCCCATGGGATAGACAGTGCCTGACATGGGGGAGGCAAACTAAGCATCTGCTCTCTAAGGAATGAGCCTTGATGAGTATTTCATTTATCCTTCTGACAAGCATGTGACAGGCACAGTGTATTGAGATTTAAAGGACATCCCTAGTGCCCTTAAGTACAACAGGGACCATGTTCCACTTAATTTTTGATTCACAGCCTCTCACATAATACATGCATCCAGGGGTCAGTGTGTGTATATATATATTTTTTTTTTTTTTGGCGGTGCTGGGGATCAAACTCAGGGCCTTGTGCTTGCGAGGCAGGCACTCTAATCACTGAGCTAAATCCCCGGCCCCGTCAGTATATTTCTTGAATGAAGAAATGCAGGCTGTATTTCATCATGCGTGGGTGCTCTCTGTCCACTGTGTCAGTGGCATTCCAGAAATATATGCTGAGTATTAGGAAGCACTAAAGAGGAAAACTTGGTCCCTTATCTGCACAAGCTTATAACTGGCTGGTGGAGGTGGTGGTGGGGTTAGGGAGGTAGATAACTAGAGAAAAAGAGCGAGCATGTGATGCTGGCACACAAACTCAGCAGTAAGCGTTTTTAAGGAACTTCAAGGCAAGGGCATCATGACTACAAAGGGAATGAGATGTTCCCTAATGCTCTTTTTTTTTTATTTTTAATTTTTATCAAGAACATGTAATGGTACATTGTATACATAATGATCAATGCTCTGTGTTTTATACTGAGCCTTTAAGAAAACAGAATTAGGACTCTGGAGAGAGGAGGTATGCCAGGCAGAAGATCATCATAGGGAAGGGAAAGAGAGGGGTCAGAATCATCCTTTTATCAAGAACTCTGTGACAACTAACACACTCCTGTAATAGCATTAATCCAAAGCACCTTTTCAAGGCCCTGCCTCTCAACACTGTTGCTCTGGGGATTAAATTACCAACAAGTGAACCTTGGGGGACACACTGAGCCCACAGCAAGATCCTGGGACGGAAGGGCTGTGTTTGGGAGAAGCAGTGGATGGGCGGAGTAGTTCATATGAAGCGGTTATAAGAGATTACGACAAATAATCTTGCGCTAAAGTTTTATCCTTCCACGGTCTAGCTCTTTCTTTATACTCAATTAGTGTGATTTATTAAATCAAGCTCGTAACTGTGGAGACTTTCATTAGTCCATGGTCAAGTCACCATGCTTGGCACCTGACATCCTCACAGCTGCTGTGCACATGAGGAGTCTGAGGCTGAGAGAAGAAACCTGTTCAAACATTGTTTGATGGGAGACATGCTCCTCACCCGGTACTGTCTGAAATGCCCGAAGCTTATGCTTGTTCTCGTCCAGAAGTTCAGACACCGCAGTGAGAGAAGCTCCAAGCTCCTAGGCTTGGAGAGAGCCACACGTCCTCTAAGGACCCTGGAGGAAGGACCAGCAGGGGCTGGAAGAGCCTCCAGGAAGAGATAAGGCTGAGCATGGCTCTTAAAGAGGAGTAATAATTGGAGAAGCAGAGAGAGATGATGAAGGGATCAGGAGAGGGAAAAACACAGGCTGCTGGTAGGATGAGGTCACGGACGAAGGAGGCCAACCTGGCTGCTTCAGGAAGTTCACTTTGGGAATTACTGCTAAGAATATGGAAATGGTGCGGCTAGGGTTTGAATACCAAGCTCAGGAATCTGAACTTTCCAGGTTCTAGCACACGGGGGTTCTGAACACTGGGCAATGAGGAGAATCTGTGTTTCAGACAGATGACTGGGAATGGGCAACTAGGACGGGTGGCCTGGAAGGAGGAAGACCGTGTGCTGGGATGGCAGATGGAAGACCATCTCTAAGGCCCATGTGATAAATTTCTGACCCAGCAACTGCTGGGATTAGAGTTTGAGGCACTTCAGGGCATGCGTAGCCATCTCCAAAGCATCCACGTGTCCATCTCAAGCACAGAAGTGATCTTCTCCAGTTGTAAGGATCTCTTTGTTTAGCTTCTCATATCTGAGACTGTGAGTGTCTCAAAGGCAACATCCACATCTTCCTACTGTTTTTCCTGGGTGTTCGGCACCCTCAGAAGGACCCCAATCAGTGTTGTATGTGCAGAGTCCTCTAAGGAAGGAAAAGTGGAAGGCGACATCTAGCTTTTGAGCCTGGTGATGAGACCAGGCAAGAGCCATGGGGCAAAAAATGATGCTGGAGGAAAAAATGAAACAAAACAAAACAAAACAAAACGAATATACAAGATGAGCTTGAATCGGGAATGTTCTGACTCTGAGACAAGGTGACAAAAAGAAAGGTCAAAAGAGTTAGTTACTATAGATGTCACTTATATTAGGAATCTATACTTTCCCTTGTTATGGAAGGGCTGAGAGAATGGATTCTAAGCATTTTCTAAGTTGTTATTTGTGTCTCTTAGGAATCTGTTTGTGATTCTGGAATGCTCTGTGTATTTTTTCCTTTTTTTATACAACTGTCAAAGAAAATGTAGTGCAGTTTCTTCAGATTTAACTGGTCTTTGCGGAAAGCAGGCACCTGCAACTCCATTTTAATTAAGAGGGCATGGACCGTAGCGGTGAGAAGTGCCAGCCATGCAAGCCCAATTCCTCGGGTCACTTTTAGGCTGCACCACAACTGACTGTGTGACATCTCGCTCTGTGCCTCTGAGTCCTCACAGAGCTGCTATGAGAATCGAATGCAGGAATTCACATAAAATGCTTCAGACAGCGCCTGGCATATCGAAATCACCAAGCAAATGCTGTTGCGATTGTTCTTTAAACACTTTGGCAAGTAGATATAGTTTATGGTCTTGTTATTCCATAAAAAAAATTAGAAGCTGCAACTCCATAATGCGAATTTCAAATTCTTAAACGAACTTCGAGTAGTTATAATTAATGTAATTTAGCAGTGGCCAGTTGATATTAAAGTAGGCATCCACACAATGTAAAACAACCAAGAAACATCAAGTGACAAATTGACAATGATGTTTTTGCCTTAACTGTAAGAATCCTCTCATTTTAGAAAATCCATTCTGAAGCTATCAGGATCAACTTTTTAAAAAAATCTAGCTGCACGGAATCACTCAGTTTTCCCTTGAAAAATGTCATGCAGCTGCCCCCTCACCTTTGTCCCAGTTAGCTCCTCTGCCTGTGTCCCCCATCAGTCCGGCAAGTTTGCTCCTCAGCACCTTCTGGGCCCCCCAGGATGCCTCCTGCTTACTCGGCTTCGGCTTATCTCTCGCCCACTCACCTCTTCCCCAACTAGGAATACGCCTCTAGCAGGGCTTTCCCTACAGTCTTCACACAGGGTCACAGCCAGGCTAAGTGTCACATGCATGGCAGGATTCAGGCCTTCTCGTTCTTTATGTCCCCCAGCCAAGCCCCAACTGTCACTGAACTGGACTAAAAAATTTTGTCTTTAGAAAAGGATTGTTCACACTGCTACTTTAATCTCCATTTCCATTAATGTCTTTAATCAATAACATTTGTGCAATTTCTGTGAATTGCATTGATTTTTGCTTTTACTCTAGTTTAAAGGAAAACAACCTCCAAATACATTACATTCAACTTTTCCAATACTATATAAAGGGATTCAAGAATGCAGCATCAAGCCTTACAAACATATCCAAGCTTCCAACAAATCCAAGCTTTCAAACCCTACGGATTTTGGACTGGGAAATCTCCACAATATGAGTCAGTCCCTTAAAATAAACTCCCTTCTCTTTAACAGGACATATATGCATGTGTGCATGTGTACACAAACACACACACACACATGCTCACACACACACACACACGCACACCTTTTTTTTTGTTGTTGTTGTTGTTTCCCTTGAAAATCTTGAACAATACAGAAGTATACAAGAATCATCCTTACTTTCTGGACCCAACCTTTCCATTCTCATTTTACAAACCAGCCCTTCCAAACAGGTTCTCTTCTTTATCTTCAGAACCCCAGTAACCAGGCTTTCCATCTTTAGCAAACTGTAGAGACCTACAGCGAGAACTCATATATAGGACTTAGATACCCATTTACATCCAGGAGAAAAGGCCTACCCTGAATCCTAAACAAAAACAAAACCGTCCAGTCCCCCATCTGTGTGGATATAGTCTTAGATGTTTCATTTAATCTCCTCGGGCTCCAGTATTCTGAAGAGGAGAAAACAGGGTGCTAGACAAGACAGTTTTTACCAAATAATCGATGTTTCTCTAGATTGCTCTTACTACATTTTGGGAAAAACCAGATAGCTAAGTTAATAGGTAACAGGATTTTAAAGTTGGAAGTTCAAACTCAACATTTGTGCAACATTCATGCAAGTGAATTCAACATTTCAAATTCAAGAATTATGCAAGTGAACTGGTTTCAATAAAAGCCTTGTGTCTTAGTTAATTTTCTTGTTGCCGAGACAAAACCCAACACCCAAAATTAAAGGAGGAAAGGTTTATTTAGCTCAGTTTGTCAAGGTTTCAATCCATAATCATCTGGCTCCAAGGCAGGGTGGCCTGGCAGACAGTTCATGGTGGGCAGAAGGTAGTAAAGCAAGTGAGCAATGGGCTTTAGCAGGCTTTTTCTCCCCCTTTTACTCTTTATCTAGGCCACTCAGATTACAGTGGTAGCAAACCAATCAGTGGACTGATTCAGTAATCACACACCCTTAATCCTAGCACTTTTAGTCCTATCATTGCACCATGAATCAATCACACACTCTAGATCCAGCCACCTCTGAAAGAGTCTCACCTATGACTGCATGAGGCTTTAGGGAGACATCTCCACACAAGGCAAAACACCTTGACCAGTGTAAACAAAGTAAGAGAATGAGTTAGAAAATTCTCTCATACCTGATCAAAGAAAATATCACATCGCTTAAAGTACTGACACAAAATAGACAAACAACAGAGTCTTGGGGTACTTGATAGTTTACTATTCAGAAAATGTGTCCAATCAAAGCATTTTAGAATTGGAAGCAGGCAGGTTATTTCACTCAGTCCTATGAACTTATCAGAGCAGGCGGTCAGTGAGGGACACATACAGACCAGTTTAAAAGCCAGCTTTTTGTTTGTTTGCCTTTCTCTTGCAATCTAGTGAAAATTAAATTGTTTTAAAAAGACAATTATTGAATAGATGGCTGAGGTGACATTGAAATGTGGTCTCTGATTGTCCAGGCCCCTCATATTCTTGTTGGTTAACTTAGTAGAAGGCTGGGTAGTATTGGTAATAAGATTTAATTTCTCATCACTTTAGGAATACCTGTAATAACTATCCTGGTACTTTGTATCTGCTGCAGGCAATGACATCCCAATCCAGGGAATCTACAGTTCAGGTCTTCACATGCAGGAAACCTCTCGCTTTAGAAGCAAAAGTTTCAGCCAGGCGTGGTGGTGCACGCCTGTAATCCTAGCACTCTGGAGGCTGAGGCAGGAGGATTGCCACAAGTTCGAGGCCAGCCTCGGCTACATGGTGAGTTCAAAGCCGCCCTCCTGAGTGCTAGGATTACAGGCGTGAGCCACCACGCCCGGCTTCAATTATATTATTGAATCATGAAGAGATGCTCAGTGGCTGAGTTCAGACTAGGAGTCAGGAACTAAGGTTCAAAAGAAAAGCAATTTATGTTCTTCTAAAAATAGACACACACACACACAAAACAGACACAAAAACAACAGCGTAATGATAAAAATATTTCAAAGTTAAAACTACTATTCTTATAATAGATACAACTACTATTCTCATAGTAGTGATAAAAATATTTTAAAGTTAAATGATGGTGTCAGGTATGGTGGGGCACGCCTGTAATCTCAGCATTTCGGAGGCTGAGGCAGAAGGATTGGTGGGAGTTTGAGGCCTGCCTGGGCTGCATTGTGAGTTCAAGGCCAGCCTGAACTACATAGCAAGACTCTGTCTCAAAGAAAACAAAACAAAACAAATAAAAAAGAAAAGTTAAATGATGGTGATGATTTAGTACATCTGTGACTGTACTAAAGTATTAAACTGTTGTGCTCGCTTCAGCAGCATATATACTAAAGTATTAAACTGCAGACTTTAAATGAGTAGATTTCATGGTATGTGAATTGTACCTTAATGAAGGTATTTTTAAAAAGGTCACACAGAGATTTGATGCTCTACCTAAGAAGAAACTAATGAAGAAAAAATACTAATTTTAACATTTCATTTGTCTTCTATATTTATCCTAAATGTCAACATGCTTAATCCTGTTGGTTAAGATATAAAATAACAGAAATAAATGCAAAGTTTGTGCAAATCTTATTGACATATAGACTTATAAGAAAAACCAGGGACGACTACACACTTTCCCTAGGGGTTAGTCATGGGCCTCCTTCAGATGACAACTAATGACAGTCAAGTCACAAATCACTTTTTAGAAATCCATTCAAAATTCAGAGCAGGTGTTCAAACGCATTTGAAAAACTCCTCCCATCAAAAATACAGAAACCATTTACCTTGTGACAAGGAACCAGGCAATTCTGCTGAAGTCTGGAGAGGGCCTCATGTAAGTCTTGATGTGTGGCATGGCATTGCTGCGGCCGGACGTCTCGGCTGACCACTTGCTAGTGACAGGAGGGACAGAAGTCACTGGTTAAAAAATAATACAAATTGGCCACAATCCTAATAATTAGGACACTGCACATGAAAAGGAAAATCCTATAATCTAAAATCCAGTATGGCTAGATATGGTGGTGAATGCCTATAATCCAGCACTCTGAGAGGCTGAGGCAGGAGGACTGAAGGTTCAAACACACCTCGGGCAACTCAGCAACTTACTGACCTTATCTCAAAATAATAAAGATTGAACTGGGGGTGTAGCTCCGTGAGAAGGCCCTGGGTTCAATTCCCAGTACTGAAAAGAGAAAGAAAATTAAAAAACCAACCTACAAAAAAGAGTAGGTATGTGGTTCTTGTGACCTGTGATAGTTTATTAAACTCTGTGTAGATAATGGAATGATACAAACTCATTTTAGAAGGTAGGTATGTAGAAAATTTGACATTACCCACAAATAGTACTACACCCTCTGGTCTTCCACATACATACACATACGTATGTATTTCCATCGAGCTCTAATTCCCATGTATGCGAGTGCCTGCCGCTGGACTGTGAGCTCCTGAAGGCACAAGTCAAGGCCCCCCAGTACACTAATTAGGTCGGGCTCTGTGAAAGCTCGTGGAATGAAATAAATACAAAGAGGGCAAAATCACAAATGAGTATGGAAAAGCAGAGGGACAACTGAGGAGTACCTTCGTTTTAGCTTTGAGTTTTGTTTCTAAGTTTCCAACTCTGTAGGATTAAGGTTCCATGGACATAAAAGGACTTGAGGCAATGATTCTTAGTTTTAACTTATTTATTCAGAGTGATAGATCTTTTGCAAATGGGAAGGGGACCAAGAGATAGAGGGAAGGGCAAGGAGATGTAAAAAAAGAATTAAAATGTGTTAGGTACATGTACCAACTCCCCATGATGAATATAATCATTATATACCATAAACATATACTAAAACAAAATTTTAAATTAATTCATTTATTACTAATATATTGCCATACTAAGGATTGAACTCAAGGCCTCATACATGCTAGTTAAGTGCTTCCACTGAGCTACGTCCCCAGCTCTTTACTTATGAGTTGAAGAGGTTGGTCCCTCAAAGTAACTGCTAGTTTGGAAAAACAGAATCAGAATTCGGCAGGTCCACCACTTGCTTTATTTCAGTGAATTTAGTGATCTGATACTGAAAGGAGCTCAACAGAGAGAAATGATCTCCCCACAACACAGCTGTGATCTGTTAAAATGCAACCCTAGGGCTGGGGATTTAGCTCAGTGGTTAGAGTGCTTGCCTAGCAAGCACAAAGCCCTGAATTCAATCCCTGCCACACACACACACACAAAAGAAGGCAACCCTGCTGAAGCAGGCATGAGACTGGGCTGGTCTGTTCCTTCATTACCCTTCACTGCACTCTGAAGACCTGCTGAATACTGTCCTGTGTCCCAGGCACAGTAGCTGGGCTCTGCTCTCAGCAAGCTTGCCACCACACATCATATCATCATACGGACAGAACAGTAACATTCTATATTTTCGAAAAGTGAACTAAAGTAGTACTTACGAAAATTATAAACCATCCAACATGATCTTTTATTTATATTTTTCTTTGCACGCCAATATTTAAATAGAAACCTTATGGAGATAAATTCTACTCTTTGGTATTAAAAACCTATTCCAAAAAAATTTCCAAACTGCATTTTAAATTATTTCTATCACTAACATATGTAGATGAAAGAATATAGCTGTATTATATAAGGTTCTTTTTTAAAAAAAACTGACATAAATAACATTCTTCTTTCTAAAGAAGTAATAGCAGCATTCTAAACCAATTACTTACTGAAAGTAGGAATGTAGCCAATTCTGTTTCTCAGCTGTCTGGATGCCATAGGGAAGAGAGCCCCCAGCTTTTAAAATAAGAAAAATAAAACGAATAAAAATAATGAAACATAATTTGAAGTTTTCTTATTAAGAAGAAAATTTATAATCAACAGTGAGAAGGTAAATGGAAAGCACGTACTTCCATTATCTCATATTATGGAATAGTTACTTGAAAGAAAGTGTCTATACTTGTATTAGATACGTTCTTTTAATGGGGTTTCCTTTCTTACAGATAAGAAACATTTAAATAGCGAGTGTTCACTATCTAAAAAGAAAAGGTATTTTTAAACCACGCATTGCTCATAATTTGACACCTACACAGATTTGAAGTGTTAGAAAAGGCCACAGAAAGTCTCCTGATCTGTTCTAGCATCCTTTGGCAGGTAGGGCAGTTGGTCTTTGTTCAAGACCAGTGCACTTATGATGAAAACCCAGTTCTCTTGTTTACTCCACTTTTATACTTCCCTATTTCAAACAGTCTTTGTACTAGCTGAATAGATTCTTACAGATTAGAAGGATTGGAAAATAAATTAAAATGTTCAATAAATAGGAATTCTAAGAGACTTATTCTTGCAAAGAGAAGAAAGACAGTTCCAAGTGGAAATACAATTAGAAGCTAATTTTTGTTCATCTTTGAAAGGAAGAAGACTACACTGTAGATTGATCAGTAACTTTCCAACTACACGCTGGAACTTCTCCATAGTAGTCTATATCCAAAGAGGGTTTTAAGCAACTCTCACATCTAATAGGGCATGCCCTGACTCCTACTGAAATAACTAAAAACATACTCCATTTAGAACCAGTTATAAAAGAGCTTTATTGAAAAGACCTCATTAAAAGAACATTTTGAATGGATTTAGACTATTAGAGGTACAGAAAGACGACAAAAGAAAAACCACCATGTCCCAGAGTCACAGTGAATTAATTTCAGTGTTGCCATTAAAAAGCAGCAAATGGGCTAGTACACTTTGAGTTTTGAGATTTTTTTTTTCCTGGCAAGGTCACATCTAATTTGATAAGCAATTAACGGACTAAATTAGTCTGAATTCAATGCATTCTCCTTCCAGCCATCGGTAAATGCCAATTAAACTTTGCTTTTTTTCAGAGGAATATACTCTCTCAGATTTTGCCTAATACCTCTCAACTGTATTATCAACGGTGCTGTGAATTCCACATAAAAGTTTAGCACTAAGTACTGGGATAAGGTAAATACAGAACAGGACTGATCAATGTTTACAAAATACTGCCAAGGTATTTGCAGAGAAAGACTTGGAAAGAATATACATATCAAATAAGTTATACCAAAGATAATATTAAGTATAAATTCTAGAACTTAAATTTATCTGTTTCAGGGATTCAGATTTCAAGGATTTAAAAGTATATTAGACATACTCTGGGAAAGCTCCAAGTACTAGGGGAAGATGATTTTATTTGGATATCCTGTCTGAATAACTGACCCACTGGATACCTTATTGGTAAAAATGAGAATTGTGCACACGGTTATTGTGAAGATTATCACTCTTGTTGCCTAATCAAGTAGTACCATCTTCAGAACACAGCAGAGCTCAACATTACCTATTTTCATGTTCCTTGGTCAATTAAGAGAAAGCCAGCTCCACATTTCTTAGCAATGCTTTCTAGCAAAATTTTAATACTGGTAAAAATTCTGCCAGGGAATTTATGGAATCAACACAAAAACCACAACTGAGACTTCCCCCAACAATTACCAGGATATCCTTCTAAGCTGGTCCGCACATTTTCCACAGAAGGGTAGATCTACAAATAAGTAAGAAAAGAGAAAAACAATAAAACTTTTAATGTACCATGTTGAAAAAAGGGAATGATGGTCAACATTTATGAAAATGGATATCTCAATTAAAAATTAACTAACATTTTCATTGTTGTCATTATTTTTGCCTTTTTCACAATGTCATACAGTTGAACTCACACTGTATGTTACCTTACAGATTGGCTTATTTTATTTAGTAACATGCAATTATGGTTATTCTATGACTTTTTATTGCTTGATAGCTCATTTTTTTAATCATTGATTAATATCCTCTTGGATGGGTATATTTGGCTTTATTTACTCATTTACCTATTGCAAGACATCTTGATTATTTCTGTCCTTGGCAATTATAAGTGAGGCTGCTATAAATATCCACGTGGAAAAAAATAAAAATGCTTAGTTTAAAAACTTAGAAAATATGCTTAAAAAATTTAAAAGTTCACAACTTACAGAAAAAAATTGAACTTCTAGTAATGAAACTACAGGATGTATATATGTGTACCTGACAAAATATTACACTGATTTGATTATTTTTTCCTCTGAAATGTTAAATTAACATCAAATTGAATGTGAAGTTAATCATTAATTCACAGGTCTCTAACTAATTAATAGTGCTTATAATTTTGCTGGCACTGTTACACCAAATTTTTTTTCCTTGTCTTGACAGCCTGAAAAAAAGAATGGAAAAATCCCAGGCTAGTCTGTGGCTGAAATGCAGCTCCTAATTAAACCAGCAAGATGTCTGCACTGGACCATATTAAGGCTAAAGAATCAGGAATGATGATAATAACATACTGTTATTTCCATCTGAAAATCACAGAATAGAGCAACTCTCTATTATAACGATAGATTGATTCTTAATTCTCCTGGACTAGAGAATAAAAATAAATGAATTCAAGAAGAAAGAAAACTAGCTGGAGTTGGTG